>DVZL01008762.1:0-10097 GCA_018236625.1 Lasaia peninsularis | reverse complement strand
AGTATCGTTGTCTAACACCCATAACACAAGCATATAATTTGCTTACCTTGGGGTTAGATCAATTTGTGTAATTTGTCTAAAAGGTATAATACCAAAACAGTATTTTTTAGAATTTTTGCTTGTCTGTCTGGCTGTTTGTACACGCTAATTTCTGAAACGGTTGGACTGATTTTGACGGGGCTTTCACTGACAGACAGCTAATTTAATAAGGAACGGCTTAGGCTACTTTTGTTATAGAACTTTAATTTAGAAATGTACAAAATTAGATAATGAAATAAAAACACAGACGAAGTCGCGGACACAGCTAATATAATTTTAAAGGATTTCTGAGAAAGACATAGATGTGCACGGACAATATATAGTTTTAAAAAAATCTAATTATGACAGATTGATTTGAAAAGAGGTATATAAAACCGGCCAAGTGTAGTTGATTAATATCTGTGAAAACGATAAAAAATATGTTTGTTGTGTGGCAGCGTCCTTAATTTTTTTTTTCGTTTTCAGTATTCGTTGTTATAGTGGCAACAAAAATACATAATCTGTAAAATAAGATATTATGGTTAATGAGATACAGCCTAGTAACAAACAGACAGATGGACAGCGGAGTCTTAGTTCTTCTACCCTATGTTTTCGGAAGCCTCAAAGATATCAATTTGTATTTTATTGATAATACAATAAAAAGCATGTTTAAAAACAAATAAAATATGATCATATTATACGTAATCTTACAAATAAACATCTTCGAATATAAAAAATGTAATATGTAAATGACTCAAGCTTTTAGTATGGGACTTCAGCCATAAAATTGAGGAAGCAAAAAATGTTAAGCAAATGTAAGTACAGTTAGAAAAGAAAAAAATATCAAAATCTTACTATTAAATTTTAATAATTAAAAAAACTACTCCTTTTTACATCAGCTATCTGACAGTGAAATCTCCGCTAAAATCGGGTCAGTCCTTTAAAAGATTAGCCGGAACAAATGAAGAGGCAGACAGGCAAAAATTCAAATAAATATTTTTTTGGTATCGTGTATCTATACAAATGCATTCAGTAAAAAGCGATCAATAATTTTATAATTACAGACACTTCAATTTAATTTATTTGTAAAGATCGGTGATTCCCAAAGTGGTCTAGGTGAACCTCCAGGGGTCTACGAGGGACTCAACGATAGTCCCCCGTTGTGGTGAAACTCACCCGTGACTCCAATTTCCATTGTTAGGTTATCGCATTTTGGGAAAGTTTCAGGAAATGTAACAGCAGGGGGTACACCGAAACCAGTAACTTTTCCAAAAGTAAATAAATACAATTAAACCAACTTAAACAAGGAGGTGAGTTTTTTTATGCTATTTCTCCACCAATTAAAGACTTTGACGATTCTTATTTTGCAAAATGCTATGTAAATTTTATGGTAATCAGTTAATTTTTTAAAATACCAACAAAAGAAATACATGATAATAAAATAGAAGTCGTTTTTCGCAGTTACACTGCATTTTTACGTACACCATTATACTCGACGAGGAATCATACATTTGTGTGTTCACATAGACGTTTGTGTTTCCGCGTCTGGGTTTTTATTAGCTTTAGTTTGGTATAAATAGAAGTATCGCTATATATCATTAACTAACTCCAATAATATAAGCATGTACACTGCTTACTTTTAGGCTAAATCAAACTGTGTGAACTGCCGAGGGATATTATTATTTAAACTGTTAATATTTTAATTAATTTCGAAATATAGGTATATAGTATTATAAAATATTTCTCTTTAATGTAATACTCGGTAGAATAAGATATTATACAAAGAGATAAACCATGACCGCAACTTTCATAAGCTGTCTCTAGGTTTATCACGCTTTTGAGATAATATCCCGGATGAAAGAGAACCAGCACATACTATCGCACTGTAGGACGCATCCCGTGATAGCACATTTAAATCGAAAAGTATGTCGTCTATGTTTTTATGTGATTATACAAAATTAAAGGCAAATAAGAGTGAGATATAGATGTCACTTCATTATTTTCTTTTCAAATCTACTGTATCTTTAGTAATAAATGATTTTTTGAATGTAGTCAAAAATATATTTATAAAAAAAAAAGTACCTTCACGCCTATTAATAGTAGTGTGTTAGTGTATCCACAACTCGTGAGTCCAATAGATATACTGGAACACCCACTATTAGCCAAGGTATTACGTCCCATGACGTTATAGTTCGCAAGCCTATCGCCACTTCAGGCATATTCCAATAAAGTTATATTTTTATAAAGTTTAAGATATCATAACTGATGTGTGAAGGTAACACTTTATGACAATAACAAATATAATAACTATCAAATTTTAAAGGTTTTTTTTTAATATTTGGTAAGTATATATTTCCACTTATATTGACAGTCATTTGGTTTGTTATTAAGTCTTTGATCTGGTCTGACAGCACGGCAACAGACAGTGATGCACCTACAACATCTATGTTGTTTATAGGCCACAGTTGTCTCTTAACATCAGGAGACCCCTGTGTTTGTTCACTTGTATAGTCCCATAAAAAATGAAAGAAAGAGGTACGTATGCACCCACTATTAGCCGATGATATTATATTCCATAATGTGACAAGTCGAAGGTCCGTTGCCATATCGGCCGCAAAATTCGAGTTTCCTCATGATGTTTTCCTTTACAGTAAGAGTACTCAGAATGTCCTAAACTCATTGTTACATGGCCAGGTTTGAACCCAAACTACTGAAAGGTAGTCCGAAGGTGACTGAGGCTCTTTTCCGTAAAAGAAAGAGATTTTTCTTATATGTCTGAATAGTAAATCTAATTAGTCAGAGTAAATGTCGTAGGCTTAGGAGCTTTGCACACGACGGGGAGGGGCGGGCCGGTCAATTTCGCCACGAACGATAGCACAAAGGGAATCCTATATTACCAACGCACACGGAGGGCCAAAAAAACCGCGGCTGCCTGCCGTCGATCACACAAACCAGTTTATATGCAGTAACGCAGACGGTGGCGCGAGGTGACTAGCGAACGTCCGCGCCACACGCTTTTAAAACGAACGTCCTGAACTGACTGCCTCCGCCCGTTATGTGCTTTGTGTACGCGGCGAGGGCCGCTGCAGACATCGACGGCAGACGCGGTCTTTATTGCTTCGTAGACAAAAAGCCCACCTTGCCCCTTCGTGTGCAAAGCGCCTAAATATTTACTTTATTCTATACTAGCGACCCGCCCCAACTTCGCACGGGTATGCTATACGTGTTATACACATACAAACCGCATCAAAATCCGTTGCTTAGTTTTAAAGATTTAAACATACATAGGGACAGACAAAAAAGGGACTGTTTTATAATATGTAACGATTATATTATTTGTTGTTATAGCGGCAAAAGAAATACAATTAGTACAAAAGATACAGCCTGGTGACACAATAGACATACAGACGGATGGGTGGTCCATCTGTCTGTCTGTCTGGTGTATTGGTAAAACGATTCCATTTTTATCATTTAGGTATGGAGCCCTAAACACCATTAAAACCCGGTATATACATACACTACACTACAAGGACTTGAGAATAAATCAAAAAACATATCGGTCAATGTTTTATTTTCTTCCTCGAGACACTGACAACTGGTTCCGTTTCATATTCGATCTCCACACGAGGCTTCTTGCTCTTCATCTTCATAGGGATATCCTGGAAGGTCAATTAATATATTAGATTATTGATATAATCCAGTAGTGCCACTCGATCAAGCAAGGTACACAATTCACCCTCAACGTACGTTTCACTTCGCAACCGAAGCATCTTCAGGAGAACTAGACTCCACGACTGTAGATGTAGTGTTAGAGTGATTGGCCAGTAGTGGGGTAAAATGTGTTTTGTTTTATCAAAGTGGAGAGAGTAGTAGTCTATGGTAGACAGGATTAAAATAAGTCGTTTGAAAATAATGTTTATTTATAGATAATAAGATAACTAGTGTGTAATATATTGTTTAATAAATAAATAAATATAAATTATGTTTTAAAATATTTACACACCACATTATGGTAGAATATGTTTGTACAATTAAAAACTTATATTTTATAACAACTTTTAACACACATATTTGGCAAATAAATAAATTTCATTTCATTTCAAATCCCACTTTACTAATGTTTTTTGGGACACTGAAAAATAATAAAATAAATATCGTCAAGCCCATTTCAAGGCAGAGGTACATTATATCGAACCACTAGATTTAAAGGGAGCTAACTCCAATTTTAATTATTTTTTCTGGTATCGGAACATTCTAGAACATTCAAATAGTTCGATCGTTTTTGAGTGCCGAAATTACTTAGATTTCTTAAATTATTGTTTAATCATTCTTTGAAGATTTAATCTGTTTTATTGATCGGTAGGTCTTCATGTAGAGAATTCCGTGACCACGATTAGCAGACGTCATATAAATGTACTTAAGTACTCAATTGTACCTGACGGCGTTCGGAACCTGGACTATCGAAATGAAAGTGCGAAGCCCGTACCACTCGGCCACTGAGGCTCTCAAAATATATTTTTTTATTTTTGTTTAAATATATCAGTCAGTAATATGGATCAGTCAGTATTATGGGTCAGTAAAGTATAAAATATAATAAATAAATAAATATTACTGGGCAAATCACAAAAATTGATCTAACCCCATAGTAAACAAATTACATGCTTGTGTTACCAGTGTTAGACAACGAAACTAATACATAGAAATACGTAAATATATACAAGAATAAATTTAATAAACACCCAGACTCAGAAATACAAACAACTATGTTCATCACACAAATGCCTGTCCCCGTCGGGAATCGAACGCCAAGCCTCGTGGTTAGTCGATGCTGTTAGGCGTGGACGCTAACCACTCGACCAACGAGGCGGTATTTTTGTATATATAAATACAAATAAATAAAATATAGTTTTCATTATGTACCATAAATAAATGCATTACCTCGATGTCAGATGTTTCCGATTCGAAGTCACTTCCCACTTCAGCGCCTTCTCTCCTTCCGGATTCACTATCCTGGAATCATATATTTATCTTTAACTATCTATTCCTGCGCTTTGGCAACTTGAGGTGCAATTTTTGAATTATCACACATTTTTATAATTTAAATACAGTACAACTGCAAATAACCGACATTAAATACATTATGATGTTATAATACGCCTCTGTGGTGTAACGATACGGATGTCGCCTGTTAATACCGTTAGCTGCGAAGTCCAGGGTTTAATTCCCAGGTTGGGCAACTTTTCTTAAAATGTTTTTCAGATTATTCTGAGTAAGCATTACATTGCCCGGGATTGGAATGTGCCCGAAGTAGCGATAGGTTTGCCACCTATCACATCATGGGCACTAGTACCTTGGTTAAATTTGGGTGTTTTAATATATCCACGAGGCGTGGATATACTAGCACACCTCTGCCTACCCCTTCGGGGATAATAGGCATAGTGAAGGTACTTTTTTTTATGATGTCATCTATGTACATAAATAGTCTTTGTTTTTGTTCATATTTTAAAAAGTACTGGAGCCACTGCA
Organism: Lasaia peninsularis; assembly: GCA_018236625.1. Classification (NCBI taxonomy): domain Eukaryota; kingdom Metazoa; phylum Arthropoda; class Insecta; order Lepidoptera; family Riodinidae; genus Lasaia; species Lasaia peninsularis. The sequence goes on along the minus strand of DVZL01008762.1, from coordinate 4,553 downwards.
ATAAATTTCCGCCGTGTTGGTCCGGGTCCCCAGTGTAGAATAGACCAGATGCCTCCCTACCAGGCAGCTCATAAGAGACGAGCACAGATTAACTGGGTCACTCCCAACAAGAGCACTGAAGGTAGAGTGCTGTGTAGCAACTCGCCCCCGTAGGGATCTACTGCCTTACCTATTCCTGCCGCCATTATGACATTGTCGTGTTCCGATCCGGAGAGTAGTATAGATGGTAGAGTTGCACATACGGTATAACAGTTTGACCACAGACAGTGACATCTATGGTGTCCATAGGCAGTCTCTTATCATCAGGAGACCTGTGTGCTTCTTCACTGTCTTATTCCATTTAAAAAAATATCATTAGGTAATTTATAGAATCAGGTGTTACTCTCCGGAAATAATAACTAACATTTTTAGTTTACTGTAGTGTGGTCATATAATATGTATATTAATAGAAACAGCGCATTAAATGACAACATACTGCAATTTGATTTTGAGTCATATAAAATTATATTTGTCATACACCAAAACTACTAAACTAATTTGGTTTGAATTGAATTTGGATTCTGGTTCAAAGATAGGCTTTTATATGGAAAAGCATATACCATAATTTTTACTCTGATTAATAAGTAACCAATAGATACTTACAACATCACTGTCCATATCACTGTCGGCTTCTACAAATTCATCCACTTGTTCCATGCTCTTTTCTAACTCTTTTTCTAGCTCTGGTTCCACTTCCCTTTCCACATCCTCTTCATCCTCCTTCTCACTTTCACTTTCTGATATTTCTTCAGCTTTGAGCGCAGCATCAAATGCCATTTGTGGGAAATTATAGATGTCATTATACTAAAAGAAAAATGTATATTGTAATCAACAAAACATAAAATCAATAGTATTTATTTATACAATAGGACGAAATGAAAATTAACAGATAGTATAAAGCGCCATGAGCCCTGTTTCTTCATGCACTCACCCAGCCGCCTCCTCATTCCTTACTCTCTACATACAAATATGCAAGTTTTGGAGACTCTTGACACTAATCTCGGATAATATACAAGTTATTTTGTAATGTCAATCTAGGTAAGCTACCCCTCGAGTTTTTTTAATGTTTTATTTTTCTAAAGTTTGTATTTTTACTTTCAAAATTGTTTTATTTGTCATTACGTTCGGTATTAACTAATGTTTAGCAAATTAATGTACAATAAATATTAGTAATAAATTAAAATAATTTGTTTTGTGTTGATCAAACATAACATCTTTTATGTTTGTGTTATCATCTCTTATTTTGTGTATATTATATTTTAGGTTAGGTTGTGGAAATATATCCAAAAAACCTACCTCAAGAACACTTAATGTCTACAACTTATTTTTAAGGCAAAATGGACATAAGACACTTATATTTCTATTTAAGATTTGATTGCACCCTAACCTGATTTGTATTGATGTATTTTATTCATAATAACAATATAATCTCAAGTAGGTTCAAGTTTGCCAAGAGTTCATGGACTTTAATTATTATACATAATACTAATAAGACTAATAATACAATGCACAAATTTAAAATGCATCCATTATCGAAACGGTGATATCATTTGACACATGCCAATGCATGCTGTATAGGGGTGACCATATCTAAGTGAATGCATCTTACGTCAACTTACAGTTCCCTTCTTTAGCCTTTCTAGAAGTTGTTTTTCTATGGCGTTATCAATTCTAGCAGCTACTAGAGCTTTTTCTTCTCTTCTTCTTTCACGTCTTTCTATTTTTCTTTGAATTGGCACTAATTCTTTTCTGCAATTGAAAATAAATATAAGTTTTAATATTGTAAATTGTTTAATGCAATTTATTTATTTTTGTTATTCATTTCTCACATTTTTAGATAATTATAAAGGGGACATCATAAATTTACTAAATCCTAAAGTTGAAATATACAAATAGGTATACACACCATAAATTAAAATTGTTATTACACATACATTATTTATATACATGTTTTATTATAAATTTATAATATAACTAGCGACTCTCCCTGGCTTTGCACGGGTATACTATACATGTTATATACATAAAAACCTTCCTCTTGAATCACCCCATCTATTAAAAAAAACCATATCAAAATCTGTTGCTTAGTTTTAAACATTTAAGCATACATAGAAACAGATGGAGAAAGTGACTTTGTTTTATAATATGTAGTGATTTAAAATATTAAAAAAACTACAAAAGAAACTTACACTCTTCTTAATTTCAGTTTTCTCATACGTATAAGATACTGTGTTATTTTAACAAATCTCTGTTTGCATTTAGCTTTGATAAAACCAGGCCAGTATAGAAGATTCTCATTGATTTGGTGAATGGCTTTTTCAAAATTTCTAGATAACTTCACTTTTTCCCACTGTTGTGCTGGAAACATTATCCTAAAGACAAATAACTATTAGTATTTTATGGGTGGAAATTTTGTGGACATAAACTAATCTAAAATTACATGTATATGTCACATACCTTTAAGATAACATTAATACATATTTTCTTGTGGGTGGTAGGTAGAGAGTAACAAGTGCCAAGTATCACGATCCCTACATACTTTTCTTGCTTCTTCCACATTCATTACTGTCTTTATACAAACATGCTGGCTTTGGAGACTCTCGACACCCGAAAATTAGTTGTAATAAACAAATCTCTCTGGACAAATTGTAGTATAATTGTTAAATACTGAAATATTGTTCGTTTAATTGTTTAACATATGCAAATGTACAATTTCACACTTATGATTACTGTCGGAGTCCACACTAGGCAAAGCCTGTGACGTGGACACCAAATCATTAATTTCCAAAATACATTTAACATTTACAGCGGGAGGCAAGACTTTTTTTTTTTTTTTTTTTATATACATACATACATATAAATACATACATATAAATTAAATAACAAAAAAAATAATTAAAAAGTAATATATTTTGTAAACATAAAATTATTAAATTTTTTGTTTTAAAATAAGAAAAATGGTATTTTCCTTTTTTCATTTTAATGTTGTCAAAATTATTTCTTTAAATTGGACATAGTTAAACAACAACAAGGACACAGACACATACATTATCCATTTATTAGCATTATCCACGATTGAGTTTCTATATAACTCAATGCCATGCCATACTTCTGGGATTCAAATATATTATGTGCTGAAAATCTTTTTTTTTTGGATCATCAACATAAACGATAGTGATTTACATTAGCGGTAATTACATTATGAGATCATAATCTAACTGTTCTATATGTATCTTATATATAATTGTATTATAGGCAATCACATCTTGCATAGAAATAAAGAGAAAGAAAATAAAAAAAATATCATCAAATTGGTAACAAACAAAACAACATTACAAAGTATCATTAATTGAAGGTACATCAATTTATCGTAATGTATTGGAAAATGCTGAGAAACTATCATGATGGATATTACGATCAACTATTTTCTAAGTAAACTGGTTATACAGAGGACACAAAAATATAGTTTTTCTTTGTTAACCGTAACAGTCCATTTCAATGGTATCTGAGTCATATGTATTTATAAATCTACAAGCTATTTCCACAACTTTAATTAAATAAAGGTAGCCTAACTTACTACTTATTACATTAGCAAGTGAAAGTCATGTCATGATTACTCCAGGGATTAACCAGGAAAAACAGTCAGACAAAAGTTATAAAAAATGTTATTTTGGTATATGTATTGTGTATACATACATATACATTCAGGACAATAATTATTGGCCAATATTTGAATATCAATTATCTGTTTCTACTGAACAATTGTTTGATTGTATTTAACAAGCTCTAATAGAGTAACTGTCGAAAAATGAGCACCGGCATATTAACAAAAGTAGTACATAGGAACCAAATGTTATAAGAAAATATTAAGTACGTATGTAAATATTTACCTCTCTGCCGTCCTCATATATAAATATATAATACCATTCTCTTCCCTGATAGTGGCATATTTACTGTTAGCAAGTGGACACGAAGCGCGACTGCATAAACCTGTCAGGTTATATTCATTTCGGCAAAAATGTTGAGTTTTTGTTCTGCAATAGAAATAATTTTCCATCAGTTTAAGAATAAATATATAGATAATAATTTAAATTAGATTACTTACGTTACTTTGTGAGAACAGTGTGTCTTGTTGATGATGGCCCAAACAACCTAAAACCATGTGCGCATTTTATTAATTACCAAATACTTTATTTCAAGATAACATGCGCTAAAGCAGAAACTTACATCATCGTGCTGCATTTTGATTTAAGTACATTTGTTTGTGATTTCCGTGATCAAACACTTTTGGGAAAGCTAAATTTTTTTTTACGAAAAAAAGGTTCTAATTTGTATCAACTATCAACCCTAACTTGACCATAACAAATGACATAAGTCATACAATTTATATGACACATTTGACATTTAAGCTTTTTTTTTTTTAATATGATTATCCCTAATGGGAAAGGCAAAAGAACTGAGTCCATACAGCCATGTCTTTCGTATTTTATTTTTCATTAATGATGGGATATCCA
>DVZL01008761.1:0-10097 GCA_018236625.1 Lasaia peninsularis | reverse complement strand
TGAAAGAATTTTAAAAATCGGTCCAGTACTTTCGGAGCCTATTCATTACAACCAAACAAACAAACAAACAAATAAACTTTTCCTCTTTATAATATTATAGTATAGATAATAAGATTGACGTCTATCTGTGGCATCATAGTTCCTAAACGAATGTACGCACGGTAATGTTGTTTTTTTTTTGTTTGAAACCTGACGATATCTATATAGTTCGAGGATTCGGAAAAATCAGCTTATTTGTTAATTACAGCAAAGATACTCTTGGTAAGTTTTAACAGCTTAAAACACTGTTTCTCTGTCGTCTGTTGTTTGAGCTCGAAAATAGCAGACGAAACCAAATCAACCAATATTTTTATTTTTTCTTATATGTACAGTGTACACATAAGTTAAAAATAACTGTAGCGTGCCCCAAAGGAAGTAAAATTGATGACTAAATAATTTTGGGTAAAGCGAAGAAAAAGGAGGTTCTTATATTGATTTGTTTTTTTAAACTCGATCTATTCACACGCTCCTTCTGAGTATAATAAAGTACAAAATATGTTTCAATCTTCGTTGACTACTCAAAAATATGCATTCAGAAACACGAAGCGTTATGAAACATTATACCGTCGAGTAGAATTTACTATGTCAACGATTCTCATTATTAAATTCCGCTTAGAGCGCAGCCATAAATTAGCGGGCTTCGCGATGTGACTCCTAATGGAAATATATTAGAGGGAACGAATTGCAGACGAGGTGAGCAACGTTACAAGTTCTTTGTTTTAATGAGATGCAAACATAAGTATTTGTATTTTTATAAGAGACTAGCTGTGCGCGCGACTTCATCCGCATTTTTATTTAATTATTTTATACATTTCTAAAGTAGCCTGAGCTATTTCTTATTATATTAGCTGTCTGCCAGTGAAAATCTCGTCAGAATCGGTCCAGCCGATTTAGAGATTAGTAGGTACAAACAGGCAGACAGACGGACAAAAATTCAAATAAATGGTGTTTTAGTATGTGTACACCGTAAATATACATATGCACTCAGTAGAAAGCTATTATTTTAATATTGAATACAGACACTTTTATTATTAATTTTATTTATTTGTATAGGTAACATAGTTTAAAAACTTAGTTTAAAAATTTATTTTCGTAGCACCTCGTAACCGTAGAGATGAAGATAGTCTTACACCTCACCGTGTGTAACCCAGGGGAAAGGGGGTTAAAAATGTCAAAAAAGGATTAATGGACGGTCCCTTTAAAAAGTGAATCCTAATCTTCTGCAGTACGAAGAATAAAAGGAGATGCGAAACTTTTAGTTTCAGTATAATTATTATTTCAACAGGTTATGTTGATCATGACGATACGAAATTTAGTTGAAGAAAATTACTAAGCGGTCAAAAACGAAGCTTTTTGGGCCCAGTCCTTGCACCAAGTATTTTAGTGATCACCATTGCATCACCGTAACACTAGACGAACGGAAATAGAATTAAGAGGTAAGCCTCACCTTTTATCATTCGCACCGCTAAAGATTGGAACTGTCTGCCCAAAACAGTGTTTCCGGAGAAATACAACTTAGCTGCCTTTGAATTAGGAGTGACTAGGTTTCTTTTAACTTAGTTCATTAACATCTTTGACTCAAGCATCCCTTTCCATCAGGTGAGTTGTGGGTCATTGTACTTATCTTTAATCTGTAAAAAAAATCGCAATCTGAGGCTACTTTATTTAACAAACTGCAACACGTAGTGACTGCAAGTAAAGAATACGTACAACTGATTATATAAATAAACTAGTGAGTCGATGTAAAAGAGTATAAGAAGCGGTGGAGTTATCGCATGCCCACGCAACAAGAGCCAGAGAATTATAAAAGCTGGGTCTTATTTATGTTTGGTTTCTTATGCATATTGTACAATGTATTTTTTGCCCACAGCGCGCCGCAACACTGCAGTTTAATACGTAAAATAAGGACACGGAGTAGGTTCCTGCAATAAACTGAAATAAAACTGCAAGTTTACTGCTGCAGAGGGGATTCGACGCAATTTAAAGTAATGGGGCGAAATTTCACAATTTTGTGTAATTTACGACTATTTAGTTAATATACATTTTTACATAAAACTGAAGTTACTATCTGGAAATTATACTTCTAAAAAAGGCCTGTCTCCAGTAAGTTTCTCCGTGATGGGCCGGGTCATTGTTCTCCGGCCGGCTCGTATGAGGCGAGCATAGGTTAACTGGGTCACTATCAACATGACTACTGGTGGTAGAGTGCTGTGCAGCAACTCGCCCGGGTAGGGATCCACCGCCGTATCTATTCCTGCTACCATAATGACATTGTCGTGTTTCGGTCCGGAGGGTAGGATGGCCGGTAAACTTGGACATACGGTCTAACAGCCGAACCAGAGTGACGCACCTGCCGCACCTATTGAGTCAATAAGCTACAGTTGTCTCTTAGCCTCTGCAGAGTCTTATCTATTCGAACTGTTTCGCACATATCTATATATATGAAGAGGAAAGATTTGATTGTTTGTTTGTATTGAATAGTCTCCGAAACTACAAGACCGATTTGAAAAATTCTTTCAGCTTTAGAAGCCGACATTATACCTGATAAACAAAGGCTACTTTTTACCTAGGGAAAATGCTTCATTCCTACGGGAAAACGGGTAGTAAGAATTATTTTTCCATACTTATCTATTGCACATAACTGGTAAATGGGTCTAAACCAATTGGGTCGACTGGGAAATTTTACATGGATGTTTCAATGATTTCCTGTATGATTTAAAAATATAATTCGACCCGGTATTATGTCAACTACGAACTAACCGTGCGAAGCCGGGCCGGATAGCTATTCATAAAATAAAATGATAGTTGGCATATGTATCACTAGAGTCACTAGCACTGACGTCTTAGCTTTTACGAATAAATTGATACCAATGCGGGAATTTCGTTTTAATAAGTTAAGAATTATGAATACTAAGTTCTGAATATCTAAGAAAGTTTTTGAATTATCTCAATGAAATTGATCAGCGACCACAAAAATGGCGTTTTGTGATAAGACAATAATTTTATTATCCTCCATTTTCATTGTTCAAGTCTAATGGGGTTATCTTTGAATGGCTTTAATAAAACTTGCGCCGATTTATTAGGAAGTCCTTTCAACATTTTTTTGTATCAAGCCTGATAGTAGTACACTAGCTCTTACGGTAATCGTTAGTAAACCAGGCTTAGTTGCCGGGAAGTTTGTTTCGCCATTTTTTTTATGACTAGCTAGGTTTGGAAACGGTGGTAGTTTATGGTAGACAGGGTTATAATAAGTCATGTGTAAAATAATGTATATAAATAATAAGACAATTAGTATATAATATTTAATTTAATAAATAAATAAATATAAATTATGTTCTAAATACACACATGTTGGTATAATTAAAAACTTTTATTTTGTAACAACTTTTAACACACATATTCGGCAAATAAATCAATTTCATTTCATTTCAGGACTGTGTATTCAATTTCGACCTAATCGTGGATTGGGTCTGTCATCCTGTTCAGTTGCATAAACCTGGTTTCTCTAGCCAGACAGTTGAATTTTTACAGATGATGTATTTCTGTTTAAATAACAACAAACACAGAATAAATTAAATATTATATATAATAGTTTTTTTTTTGCCGTTTATATAGATAAGGGTATGGAACCTTTTGTGTGCGAGTCCGACTCGCACTTGACGGATTTTATATTCTTCTTTTACGTGACAACATAGCGATGTTATGATCTAGATTTGTGTGTTGAAATATTCAGGAGGATAAAGAGCGACATAGGCTACTTTTAATCCCGATAACTAAACGGGTTCTGCCTAATAAGTATAATATGAAGGCATAGAACCAGGCAACATCTGAATACGTTCTCTAAGCATAAAATAAAAGTTAAAAGTAACTATCAACCAGCCTATTAAAATTAGAAGCTCGTCACAAAGCCTTTAAAACGAATCGAAGCGAGCTTTTTAACGAACGTTGAAACTGGTTGACACAATTTTATACAAAGTGAAAATGCAAAAATGACTCCCGCTCGCCGCCAACGTGTCCAATTGATTGGCTTCATTTGGTGACGTCGGGATCCGTCCGCCAGCAATTGGCTAGATTCGAATACATTTGACAATTTATTATGACGTTCTTACCTAGGTTTTATTACATATTAAAACTAAAAAAAACAAACAAGTGCGAGTGAGAGTCGAGTACATTGGGTCCGTACTATATAAATTATCTATAAGAACGACAAAAAAAATCACGATTCAGATATTATAGTAGTGTATAATTAGTATCTACATATGGCTTTTTGCTTGCGCGATTGATTTTTAAGCAATGTCATCTGTTTATATGAATAGAACTAAATTATAAATATTTATTGGCAGAGAATTACCTTTGTTGTATGAACGCGCCCTTAAATATTTACTTTATTCTGTTTTTGTACTTGTTGTTAAAGCGCCATAAAAAATACAGCAAGCGTTAAAATTTCATTTTTCTTATTATCTATCTAAGTTTATGAGATACATCAGAAGAAGACAGACAGAGAGACTGATAGCAGTGTCTTAGTAATAGGTTCCCGTTTATACCCTTTGTATACATCACCCTAGAAACGACAAATTTATTGTATCTATACATTAAAGATATACCGGAACCGAAAAATTTAAACTACCCCTATTTTCAACGCGAACGATTAAAATTATTTTTTGTTTTGATAATAATTAGAAAGAAATATCTTAACTCAAATCAATGTTTGATCATGTTGTTAGTATCAACATACGGGACAAAGGATATACGCAGTTTTTCATTTTACTATTAAGAGTGGCAGTGGGCAGGACATATAGCGGCTTGTTCCGTTTAGTCATACACTTAGTTCTACATGTATGACTTATTGGAAAAATATTTCCGTCGAGTTCTACAGGTATGTATGACTATTTGAAATTGGTAAAATATTAAAATTGTGTTCCTGTTAGTTATACATGTTGCTTCTGTTTATTTTTAGTACTACATGTATGACTACTTGGAATATTAATATCTATCTAGTTCTAAGTAAAGTATTTGGAAAACCGACATCTTCAAACGCACAAATCACATTTTAGAAATAATGAGAAGCTGTATGTGCCTCATCAAAAACTTAAGATTTTTAAAAATAATGTATATTGCAAAACATACAATACAATAAACTTGTATATATATACAACCATATTCCTGATAAACTTAAATCACTTCCGCTTAAAAGATTTCGTAAGGGATTCGTATGGGATTTTATAAAGAAGACAATTGCTACCTATAAATGTGACATGAAAAAAAAAATTTTAAAATTTTGGCCCAAAAATTACGAAATTATACGAATGTGGTGTGTTTTTGAAGAAAGACATAGGACAACGAATAATGTAGAAACTTGGCATTTAAACTTAAATAACAATTGTAAAACGAGAAACATGAACGTAATGAAGATTTTACTTGCATTTGAAGAAGATGCGGCTTTATCTGAAGTTGCCGTCGAAGACGTAAAAAATAACAGAAGGGACATGCGATGTAAAAACCGGGTTTAAAATGATTTAGTTATTCGTGAAGTCCAAATGATGTTGTTAAAAGGTGAAATATCAACGGGCACTTTTTTACAGTTGATGCGTTAAAGAAACAAACTTATTTAAAGGGATTCAATTTTGACTGCACGTAATATTTCAACACAAGTAGTTATTTTTTGTTATTTTTTTAATAATAATAGTGAAAAAACAAAAAAATAAAAATAGGTAGTCATAAATACCTAGATAGAATTATTTATCCAAGTAGTCATACATGCAGTACTAATAATAAACAGAAGTAACATGTATAACTAACAGAAACACAATTTTAATATTTTACCAATTCCAAATACTCATACATACCTGTAGAACTAGACGGAAATATTGTTCAAATTAGTTATACGTGTAGAACTAAGTGTATGACTAAACGGAACAAGCCGAGTTTCGAACCCCGCTATGAGTTTTTGTCTATTTCCGGAGTGGCCTTACAGTGAATGGAAACATCGGGAGAAAACCCTGTATTTGTGTCCAAAATGGCGACGGACGGCCACCTGTTATATCATGAAACCTAATATAATCGGCTAATCGTGGGTGCATATGTACCACTGTCTACTCTTTCAGGTGTATGGGCGTAACGAATAACGATATTTATTTATAATAAATTGATATTTTATTTGTTATTGTTATTTCGAAAAATACTGTACTTATTGCTATAAAAAAAAAACACTTACAACATTTTTTTAGTACATCAGGGTTGTCTGGAATGTATTTGCTTTGGAAATGTGCTTGGTTTCCTACATTTTAAGACGGCCGATTTCCCAACCGAGCTATTCTAACTTCGTAAATTTTGGCGAAATTTAGCTTTGTATTATAATGATATAGGTTTATATTCAATGAAAACACAATTAATAAGTAAAACCTGAAAATTAAACCTAGCTTGATCGATTTATCGCCCCGAAACCCCATAAATATAAAATTTCAAGAAAATTGCTTGAGTCGTTCCGAAATCGCTAATATATACAAGAATGGCTCGTATAAAGGTATTAGATAGATTTGGAACCATCAGCAGTGACAAATACAACACAAAAAATCGGTTCATAAATGTGAAATATTACATAACGTACACTACAAAAAAGGGACGTCAAATTGAAAAATAGGGAAACTCTGATATCTTACGGCAAAGGAAAAAATTACAAGGAAACCGGAATTCGTGTATTAAGATTGGGACTGGTTTTCCTTTTAGGTTGCAGATGACAGTCGCTCTTTGTGAAATCTAAATATAATGGCGTCGGGGTAGGCTTCCCCTCTTTAGGTAGCCTACCCCGATACCTGCATATATAGAAGACGACGAAGTGTCCTACTTCTCTAAATATCTAGATCTAATACGTATTTCATTAAAATCGGTCTAGGATGAACTGAAAATAGAAACGGGATAATACTAGCACGCAGAAATTGAATTGATAACCTGCGCTTTTTTGTCGGTTAATAGACTTAATTATTCTGTGCACCAATTAGTGTCATATTTCAAATTGAGTTAGATTGACTGGTAGAGAATGTCTTGTAGCATTAAGTCCAGTTTTTTTACTTTATTTTGTGCATATTTTTTTAATAAATAAATACAACTATATCTTCTTCAAGTAAACGAATGATAAATAAATAAAAAGCAAGAAGTAATAACTTAACTTAATTAGTGTAATATTAACAAAATGTGTATGAATCATGAAAAAACTTATAACACGGTGAGTTTTTTTCAGCGAAAGTAGGTTATTATAACGTAATAATTTTCACTATTCATGTAGGAGGGAAGCCCCACAAGAAACAGAGATGTAAAACCTTTGAAAAATACATTACTCTACACTAGCTGAACCGGTGAATTTCGTACATTATATTGACAGCTAATAACAATTGGAATGGGACAAATCCTCTCAATCCTCAATTCTCAATGTTCCTTGAGATTTTACCATTTTTTATTGTCATAAGAACCTATCTTTTCATCACACACAATAAAAAAGAAATCGTCCAAAACGTTTCAGTCGTTCTCGAGTTGTATGCTTAGCAACACATTAATTAGTGACTCATTCTTAGGGTTCCCTACCCAAAGGGTAAAAATGGAACCCTAATACTAACTGAAATGTACTTATCTATAATTAAGACTGAAATATATCTATAACTAAGAACTAAGTCTGAAATATATCTTAGACGCCATGACAATGAAAGTAGTTTACTTAAACGCTATGACAATGAAAGTAGTTTACTTAGATGCCATGACAATGAAAGTGGTTTACCTAGACGCCATGACAATGAAAGTAGTTTATCTAGACGCCATGACAATGAAAGTAGTTATCCTAGACGCCATAACAATAAAAATAAGTTACTTAGACGCCATGACAATGAAAATAGCTAACCTAAACGCTATCACAATGAAAGTAGATTACTTAGATGCCATGACAATGAAAGTAATTTACTTAGGCACCATGACAATGAAAATAGTTTACCTAGACACCATGACAATGATAGTAGTTTACCTAGACGCCATAACAATGAAAATAGTTTACTTAGACGCCATGACAGTAAAAAATAGTTTACTTAAACGCTATCACAATGAAAGTAGTTTACTTAGATGCCATGACAGTGAAAGTAATTTACTTAGACGCCATGGCAATGAAAGTAGTTTACCTAGACGCCATGACGATGAAAGTAGTTTACCTAGACGCCATAACAATGAAAATAGTTTACTTAGACGCCATGACAATGAAAGAAGTTTACTTAGACGCCATGCAGTTTTACTGCATTTAAATTATCCACAAAGAAATTTGTTTTTAATCGCCAATACTTTGAAATAGACGCATTCACACCTGAAACAGTTTAAAATGTTGATAGGCACTGTCTTACGAAAGATTAACATTGTAAGGCTTCTTTGTGGGCAGTCCTAGCTCTCGACTTAGTCCGTTCCTTCCACCTGAAACCGTATGTAGGTGAAGAACAATACCAAGAGTGACAAGTGCAGTGATTTAGTTGTTTTTTTTGGCAATCTTTCAATCATATTGCAGGTAAACGTATATTGTATATACGTGCAATTGAGTATGTGTGTGTGTGTGAGTTTTCTTTTTTATTTTTTTTAAGACAGCGATTAGCACACGGGTCTCCTGATGGTAAGAGACAACCGTGGCTACAGACGCCATAGCTGTGGGTGCTGTTCTATGGATATTAGGCGACTGGTTACCCTACCCTCAGGACTAGAAGACAACAAAGTTATTATGGCGGCAGAAATATGTAAGGTGTTGGATACCTAACTGGGGCGAGTTGCTACACAGCACTCTACCACAAGTGGTCATGTTGGTAGTGACCCAGTTAACCTATGCTCGCCTCGTAGGAGGTGCCTGGTAGGGAGGCAGATGGTCTATTCTACACAGATAACCCGGACCAACACGGGGATAAAATTGATGGCGACAAAATTACATATAATATAATTATAATGAATTCGGCTAATCGTGGGTGCATATTAACCTCTGCCTTACCTTTGGAGAATATGACGTGACATGACAATGACTAAAAGGTATTTTTAAGGAGTACAATACTGTAGTACATAATTTTGACTTGTCTCGTAGGGTTTACTCAGCGTTGACAATGTAAACGCAAAAATGCGCTTATTTACGACGTCATAATATAAGAAATTCCAAAAATTATCAGTGTTTCTCTACTATATTATACATGAAAACCTTCCTCTGAATTAATCTTGTGTCGAAATCCGTTGCGTATTTTTAAAGATTTAAGCAAACATAGGGACAGACTGACAGGAGGAAGCGACTATGTTTTACATTATGTAGTCAATAGTGTTATGTTAATCAATTAAAATAAAACAAAGAATAAGTTGACAGTTTTTTTTTATGTCACACTAGCTGACCCGGCTAACTTTGTACAGTACAGTACAAAGTTACACAATAACAGTCAATGCATGTCGTTTTACCTTTTAGCTTAACTAATTTAGGCTTTGATGAACTTAATACAATGATACAAAATAAATATTAACATGGATATATGAAAGATAATAAAAATATACAAAAATAATTTCTCGTTAATCTATCGAATAAATCTTAGATTTTTTTTCGGAAATAGAAACTTTAATTTACACAAAATAAATTTCTGAACACACGCTTGTAAATATTTGTGGAACTTTTATGTATCTGCTTAATGCACTTTTCAACCTTTTTAATTTATTAAAAAATACCGACAATGCATAAATGTCAATAATTAGGTACCTACTTACAGTAGGTATTTGAAAGGATGGTATAAAAAAAAATTGACATATACTAAAGAAATTAGCATTTAATGAAAATGATTCATTTTTCATTATTATGTATTCATCGAGTATTCATTGTTTTTAAGATATATATATTCTGTTATTCGGGGTGGAGACAAATCCAACGAATCAAAAACCATGAAAATTGGTCCAGCGGATTATTTATATACGAGGGGGCGTTTTTAAGTTCGCGGAATAGAGGGTATTGAGTAATAATAAAAACACAAAATTATTTTTCTTTTTCTATATATTCCCCTGCAACACGAATACATTTT
>DVZL01008760.1:0-10098 GCA_018236625.1 Lasaia peninsularis | reverse complement strand
GGTGACCATAAACCCTGTGCTCGCCTCTTACGAGCTGCCTGGGTGGAAGGCAGTTAGCTTATTCTACAACGGAAATAAATAATTCTAAATAATAGCTTTAGAAAAGAATACAGCTATCTTCAGCAATTGCAATAATAGCAATGATTTTAATGTATTTTGTTGTACGATTTCACAATTCATTAAAACCTAAATCGACATCCATTCGATAATTTGTATCTTAAATAAAAATACTAAATCATGTGATATGATTTAATATTTTGATTTATTATGAAACGGATTGAAACAAAATTTTGTTTGTTTAGATGTATGAATTTGTGTTCTTTATAACCTAATTTCTTTTAAACTCCTTGATCGATTTCAGTGTATAAGTTATTATTAAATTTATCTCAAAAGTTCCAGTGAATTTAAGTATAAGAAATTTAAAAATAATTAAATATGGCAGCTACAAAAGGCCAGTGTTTAGACACGTCATAATGTCTCCTAACAATTTTTGTCTAATGACACTAAAACTCAGACTGTCAAATAATTAATGGTTCTCGAGACCTATCAAAAAAATCCTTGATATTTTAAAATTAATCAGCTATTTACTAAATATTTATTTATGCTCTGTGTTAGTCCGGGTCTCTTGTGTTCAATAGACCATCTGCCTATCCACCATAAGGGTTAACTGGAACACTAACAAATTGACCACTGGTGGTAGAGTGGGGTGCAACAAATAGCCTAATTACTGCCTAAAAGCTCGACCACACAAGAGACGCAATCATATGTATGGTATCCATGTCACGTTTGTCACTCACCATCAGGAGACCAGGACATCAGGTGTGCTTGTTTATGATATTAAAACTCGCTTTTTTTCAGATCTGCTGATAATATACCACTCACAACAATGAGTGATTCATCAGAAAGGTTATGCAAGGCAAAACCTCCAAGAGAGGAAACAATATGCGAAGAAGCCAGTAAATCTGATGACAGTGGTAGCGTCGAAACCGTAAAGCATTTCGGGCTACCCATACTATCTGTATCCGGACCATCTCCCCCAGATGAAGACTACGACCAGATTGACGAGTATCTGTAGCATTTCCACACCAGTTTCCAGCTCAAATATGTGCTGGAAAAGATGAGGCCACCATGGCCCAGTCCGGACCAAAGTCCTTCGTCTGACAAGTTTAATAATATGATAATACTGCATTGAACTTTCCAATCACTTCTTCAGTGTTGTGTTTGAACTTGTGTGAACTAAACCTTATTCACAACGAATTATAGACTTCTTTAGATCTATTGTAGTGTATCTTGTCCTGGGACCATTGACTATACGGAATGCTTTATCATAGTAACAGTGAGATGGAAAATCTAAGCAATTATATCCTAAATCTAAAGTGTCTAGTTTAGTGAATAGGTAATAACTTTTCTAGTGTATAATGATTGCACAATATTAAACTTAACAGTGCCACTTGTATCTTAATGTGTATAAATATCAATATTGTAGATCTTTGTAATGTCTTAGTGTTATGTAAAATATTGCAAAGCAGTACTATATTAAATTGATTTTAAGTGAGAAGTTTTAGAGTGTGTGATCTTTAAATATTACCTTATTACATTACCTTGAGTTTGCTTTTTTAATTACATTGTTTGGGATTTGGTTGTAAGTTTTTAATTTGTTTAAATGTCTCGTACTGTAAATAATCTATACAGAAATTTAGCTTAGAATCGAAGGTTGAACTTTGGTCCAATAAAATGTATTATCACATATGCACGTGGTATTTTAGATATAAGATAGAACACAAAGAAAATATTTGAGTGTACTACGAATAGTTCATCCGTCGAATCAAGAAAGAGCGTAACTAATTAATTGTATTATCTATCTGGTCAAGTGGAGTCGGTGTCCAACATTGAGGCACGAATTCTCGTTTTCGATTCCCAGGTAAAGCAACTTATTCTATGAGTTTTTTTAGTTTACCTTATAAACATAGCGTAACTTGACTCTTTATTTGTGCCGTATATATCGATGGACTTTCCACCTTACATTGTTGGACCTAATATCGACAGTTAATCGTGGATGAATGTATGTATCTCTGGCTACTCCTTAGAGGATATGAGCTTGACGATATTTGTTCTAGTCATTCTGTAAAATTGATTCAAAGTTTTCGATAATTTTGTAAAAAAGTCACGCGTATTCATGATTCAACGGACAAAACATATTATAATCCTAAGTCAATAAGTTTTGCCAATTTCATAGATAAGAATTCCCTTAATCGTAGGTAAAAATAAATACATCTTACACGATAATACTATATTTCTTAATTTTTTTTGATAAGTCAATTAATTTCAAAATTGTATTGTAGATTTGCATATATGGTCTATGGCACTAAATTGTATTGCAGACTTATTTATTTAAACTAGTCAACGATAATCGAAGAATTTCACCTTCCACATGTTACATAATTTTTAATAATTTTGCTTATTATTGTACCAAATATTATATTTATTTTATCGTTACAATGTTATTGTCATAAAACGGGAAAAATAAAATGATTACTTTTTTTGTTTTGTTTTGGATGTTTGATATTTACTTATTAATGAAACATTTAATGAAATATATAATATGTAATCAAATTATATATTTTACAAATGCCAGTATTTTCTAAATGCCACAATTATTAGGACTGGCTTTTATGTATAAATACTTTTAGAAATCATGGACAAAATTAAAACTGGTGTTAAGGGACCAGACTTAAATAAATAGATGTTAAGTTTAGTATGTAACTGGTGGTTATCTAAACGAAAATGATATTATCATCTTTGAAGTGAAGATTACGCTGTTCCCTCCACTATTTGTACACTGAACTAAATTTCTCATATTTAAAGTCCAAAGTCCAAACTTCAATTTTTATCAATATTAACATTTAACATTTTTGGAAGTGTACTAGCAAAGTCACAAAACAGAACAGTAGGCTTTCTTTTCATATTTTACAAAAGTTATAGAAATGAACTTTGGACTACACTTTAAAAGCGTTAAAATATTAAAACTTGAGATACAAAATTAACTTTGAAATAATTTTGCCTTAACAACCTTAGAATATTACAAATAAAATTAATATTTTAAGGCTGAATGTGAATTACTTATCAATTTTAATAGAATGGTGTGGAACTAAAAATAATATTAATCTTAATATAGACTTATTGTAATATGATAGGTACATAATTTTGAATTTAAATCCTCTTATCTAGCTCATTTGTAGATTATCTTGTGCCAATCATTATGTCAATAACCAATTACTTATCTGCAATAACCTAATCAATTAACAATTGATCCAATTAAATATGCATACAAATTAATATTATATGATTGGTCCAAATACTAATTTGTCAGTAATATGAATAGCTTGGACCAATCAAGTCATTTCCGGAATTATTGAAATGTATTTTTATTGGTTAAAAATACAAAACTACGTCATTTATAACTCCATTCTTTTGATTTTGTTACATGAATTTGTCTTCATCCGTAATACGATAATCTTTATTTAAAAATATCTTTGAATGACTACGGTAGTTCACATTATTTTATGTTCATATTCATGGTTTCAAATTTGCCGAGATAGCTAGTAGATTATACCTTTCATTTGATTTTTGAATGTCACCGAACAGTCAAAACAATTACGACTCAAATTGGTGTTCATGTGTATTAAAAATTTACTAGTTTTTTTTTATTATTGAATTTTTCGTATTTTTTATAAATAGTTGATTTTGATGGCATTCTGTATTGTATTATATGTTTAATGTGCACAAGTGAATATTCGTGGAAAATATCGTAGGAAAAAATCGTGGAAAATAAATGTTCGTGGAAAAATTATAATATCGTGTATTTTTATCGAAGCGCTCGATGACTATTTATAAATGTTTTGAATCATTTAATCCCAATTTAGCAAAATGGCTGAGACAATTTGGTGCAAGTTTACCCATGTTAAAAATTATAAACAGTACTACTAGCTATTAATTACAAAATATTTACAAAATGTCCTCACGTAAAGATTTAAATTAATAAAAATAATTTCCTATTTTTAATTTCTTGGTTTATTTTCTTGATTTGAAATATATTTTAGAAAGACAATGGCTTAATTCGAAATTCCTTAAAATCGAGCTATGGTGAAAAGTATTTTTTTTATTACTATACATGTTACAAAAGATAAAATTAATCATTACATAGTATTAAAAATCGCTTTCTCTGTGCACGCTTAAATCTTTAAAACTACGTAACAGATTTTGATGCGTTTTTCTTAAATAGATAGAGTGATTCAAGAGAAAGGTTTCTGTATATTACCATGTATGTTACCCGTGCAAAGCTGGGGCGGGTCACTAGTTCATTATAAAAGTCTAATGAGTGATCCCATAACAAATAAAATAAGGCAGTTTCAAGCTGACAGCATGTATAACATCATTTTAATTTTAAATTTTTGAAAAGTTTTCATTTTTTTAAATTAGGTCTACATTATTATAAATGTGCGATATTATACATCACGAAATAAAACATCAAATAGATATATCAATTAAAATATTCGCAAAAGTAATATTGTACAAAAGTGCTTTTTATAATTTAAATTTACTTGTAAATAAACTAGTGTTCAATTATTATTGAACAAAATAGTATTTTTGTATATCAATCATCTCAGTGGTTTCCAACTGTGGCATATTTTTATGTAATAATACTATCATCTGAAGCATATAATATATAATTGCCTGTTTAATTCTGGTGATCAGTGTAGAAATTATAATGCAAACCGTGTACTTCTGTATAGGAAAATGAAAGTGTAGCTTTTTGATTTAATTCACTTTTTATCTGTATTAGACATAATAGAAATATTTTGAAAATAGAATAATCGAATTTGGTTTTAAATATATACTTTGAATAGGAAAGTCACTAGAAAGTAATAAAAAAATGATGAAATATTTTTTTAGCTGTGAATCAATTTGAAATCGTAAAAGTTAAGGATCATTACTTGCTTAAACATGACTGTGAGTATAATAAATAAACCTAAAACAAATACGCGCATGAACTTAAGAGTCAAGATTTTAATAAAATATATCAATGAATCTGGACCAAAATTTATTTAACAAACAATAAACGACTTTAATTATTAAAAATAAATAATATATCTTTATAAAATGGTCGGTTAACGGTCTGTATTTACTTTTGTAAACTGGAAGCTATGTATCTAAAAATGAACTAATATAAAAGTTAGTACAAGCAGCTACGACCATAAATATAATGTTTGCAGTTCATAATATGCAAATGGCTGAGGAAAGATTTAACAAAAGCTTTTATGAATCGTGCGTATCAAACATATACTGAGAATATATTCTAAAATTTTACAAAACTGCAATAATATTTAAAGAATAAGTAATCACACAGGAAAGTGATATAAATATAGAAAAAAAGTATAGATTAGAAGGGTGATGAGGCAGATTGACCAAACTGATCAACTTTGATAAATTTCCAGCTCCGGTGGTCAATTTTTAATGATAGACGCGTCACAAGACCGATTCTACGGTAAAAAATATTTTCGATTCTATTCTATAAATGATGATTGTGAAAATGGTAGAGTTACCACCGCCTTATCTATTATCAGTCAGTACACATCAATATCACGTTTAATTTTTGAGGGTTGTGTTCCCGTTGAACCTATTTAAAGGAGTAAATGATTTTGTTACATTTTGTATTGCAAAGATTAAAAAACCTAAACAGTGATGTCAATTCTAACACATCATTAAACTTATTTGAAGTGTATGCTATCTTTTTCTGTTGAAATATTAACAAAAGATACAGAACATTTTGGTCATGTCAACTAAGTGAACAGCAGTAAAGGTGCGTCGTCTCTCTCTGCTACTTGCGTTAAAAGAAGATAGCGACAAGTAAATTTAAGTTTAGGTTTTTGAACATAAATTTATTTGTACTTAATTAATTATTGAAGTGTAATATACTTTTATTATTTATTACTAACCTAAATAAGGCACAATTTATTACTGTCTTGCATGAGCCTCAGATGTTATTTGTAGAACAAACAGTGGGTACCAAATATTTGTATGAGTATTTATAGACCGGGGGCTGGATGGAATTCGGAAAACAGATGAGAGTCGAAAATATAGTATTTTCAGTTTATTTGCTATCAATTTAATTCAACCATTATAACCAAATAAAACCTGTATTAATGAGTTTAAAAATATTTGTAAAAAATGACGTCATTATCAAAAAAAGTATTGGTTATCGGAAAAATATGTTTTATTTAAAATAATAAATGGGTGCATTTGTTTTGCCTACTCTTTCGGGAATATGGACTATATTTATTTATATATAATTAAATATAAAAGTAATACCAAATAATACGTGTTTATTAAAAACTTTTAATTGGAAAACGGTTAAAAAGTACTTCAGTTACTTAAATAACATAAAATTACTGAATAATAAATTAAATCTGCATTATCTTGATTGAAAGAGGTATTTGGTATTTGGTAGAGCATAGAAAGGTAAAATCGCGTGTTCTATTCTTCACTATGGAGTATATGTAAAGTTTTTCTTTTTAAACATATGTGAGAATTCCCGAGTGCGGGCAAAGTGCTAAAATTAAAATATCTTAAGATTTTAAAGACGTAAGAATTTTAAATAGAGTATTGCCTTAATATTTGTCAATGTATTTCACCTCATTTAACCTATATAATTTTACCTATTCCTTAGAAATAATATTAAGTTTGTAAAAATAGGATATCTTAAAGATGTACATATCTTTACTGATAATGGTAAAATAGTTAATGCTCATACTGTAAAATTCTAATGTGTAATTATTTAATACTACGTACTGCGTCTATTTAATATCACAATAAATAAATCTTCAAAAAAATGCTTGTATTTATTACATGTGTGGAATTGAAAGAAAGTGTCGGTATAAAATGAACAGGACATGCTCCGATGGTTCGGTCATGTTGAAAGAATTAAAGATCAAAGATTGACAAAACAGATATACAATTCGAATGTGGATAGAGGTAGGTATCTAATGAGATATTCCACGACCAAATAGATCGCGTATTTTTCGAGGGTGGTGTCAAGAGTCTCCAAAACCAGCGTGTTTGTATGAAGACTAAACTATTTATACTAAGAAAATGTGGTGTAAATTTTCATATTATAAATAAAGTTCACAATTGTGTATCAATATATTTTAAACCAGAGTATTGATACTTTTGACGCAGTGAATTGAGTTGGTGAAATTTAATGTCAGTGCTGATTTGAAGACTGCGATGATAATCAGGGTTCTACAACCAGACAGCTTCATGCCTCAGTCTTATGTTGGAACGTGATACTTTTTTGTTTTCTTTCTTTATTGTTTCTTGGGGAATCTAGTTGACTCGTTTCTCAAATACATACAACATAGACAAAACTTAAATATATGCGAGTGTTTGCACCTGAACTGTATATATATCCGCATACTTTTTCCATCTCGTTCTTTATCCGGTAATCCCTTCTAGCACCCCTGATCGCCGGCTCAGATGACCGTCGCACGTCGTTCCATAATTTGCATAAAGGTGGACGCGCTTGTTCCCGTGAAGTTGACACTAGTACCTGCTTGACCGAGGCTTAAACTTGCCTGGACTACTATTAATATCGTACTGAAAACTGTGAAGTGTTGGCGAAGGTGGAAGTAAAATGGCAGATATTGGGAACGATCAGCACGAGGTGAGTTCTTTTCCTTTCGTTCCATCGTCTCATGATCCGCAGCTCAGATCGCAAAGGTATCTAGGTGATTTAGGCATTAGATTAGGTGATTAGATAGTAACTTAATTTCTTATTATATTTCTTATAGGACCTCGGTGGCCTAGCGGTAAGTGCTTCGGACTTCCGTTTGGGTAGTGCAATTTCAAACCCCGCCATGTATCAATGAGTTTTTTTTAACTTTTGTACATTTTATAAATGCTCTTACGGTGAAGAAAAACATTGTGAAGAAACCCGGATTCATTGAATTCGACCTAGGTAGGCCTCTGGCCTAGTTTCTCTTCTAGGTAGCAGAGATCAGATGACAGTTGCTTTGCGTATAACTATTGTCCTAGTCAAATCCCCTGGATTAGGTATATTTAGGTATCTGCTTTAATACGAGAAAAGTCAAGGATGAAAAATAGAGATAGTAACTAAACTATCTTCATAATACCTCGCAGCCACCACCACTAGCCGCGCACACAGAGAGTATATCTAATAAAGGGGTGTTACCGCATGTGCTAGCAAAAATAATACCAAAATACAGTTCAATATTAATAAATCGTTTACTCAAATTACGTTACAAATAACTGCGTGTATCACGCGACCCATTTAGAATAGTATATCGATCTCTAGATTAATGTTTCCGATAACGGTTTTTTAGAAACGCCGTAGCGTATTGAGAGATTATAGACACGTAACTAAACATATTGATAATAGCTTTGTAGCTAACTTAGGTTTTTATATAGAATAAGCCAGTGAACAACCAGAGGAGGTTGTTTGCTGTCTTATTCCAGTGATCTGAGCTGCGAAAACTTCACACTAGGACCACATGAGGCTTAGAAGTAGCTTAAGACAACGACTACAGAATGAACAAGCGTAGGAACCACTTACTCCTACCGATGAAAATGAATTATCGTCCAGCGGAACCTTAATAACTAAGGTTCTGTTTTATGGATAAGACAGCGAACAAGCACACAACCCTCCTTATGGTAAGAGACAACCGCGGCCTATAGACACCATTTATATTGGTGCTCCACTGTCTTGTGGCCGGGGTGATAGGCCTGATGTGCAAGTTTACTGGTTATCGTTCCCTCCGAAAAGGAACACGATAATATCATGGTGGCAGGAATAGGTAGGTTTGTGTATCCCTATCCGGGCGAGTTGCTTGCACAGCACACTATCACCAGTAAGTTTTTTGTGCTTCTACGAAATATAAATTCTAACACTTCATTGAAAGGTGCGTGGTGTTAATTAAAAATCTTAAATAAACTTTTATTTTGGCTACTTAGCTGAAGCCGCTGCTTATTAAATTAACTGTCTGCCAGTGTCTGTCTGCGGGTACAAACAGACTGACAGACAAAAATTTAAAAAAATGTTGTTTTGGTATGTTTACCTTGTAGACATACTTATGCATTTAGTAAAAAACGGTCATTATAATATAACATACAGGCACTCCAATTTTATTTATTTGTATAGATTTTTTAGGAATATATAAAATAAAACATTTAATTACAAACGCGGACAAAATTTTTTATATTGTGTATAAAATATCGTAAGATAGTTCTACTGTTCAAACATAAATCAATTACAGAGCAATCCATTACCCGACAAAGGTCGAATAAATGGGTAAGATCCAATAAATCTGGGTGAATAATAAATAATTTAAGCGCTTTGGCTGTTTGGTTAGCCGCTTTCTAATAAATCACAGTCTTGTTGAACTTTTCACGTTATAAAACAATGATCGTTTCTTATTGTATACATTTATTTGTTCTTCTTCAACTTTGAAGTCAAATAAGTTTTATTTAGATTACATGTCTGCTATAGACGTAATTATGATTTATGGATTCGTCTTTTGTGGTTTATATCATGCCTTATTATAATTATGAATGACCCTAATAAAAATAAAAATTTTCAGTAGGTGTGGGCAGAGGAACATACGCACCCATGATTAGCCAACGATATAAGATTAACTAAAAAACGACTACGTTATATTTAACAACAAAAAAAAACTAAAATGAAATCAAACTATGTGTTCCTGAATTATAACCAATTTTAGATTTCCGCTTTCCAAAGTAAAAAAGTAACCAATAACTTATCTCCGAACATAGACTATCCTCTAGTCAAATTTCAAGATCGGTTCATTTCAGTTGTTTCAGCGTGAATCACGGCTGACATACAGACAGTGACAGAAATTTGTTCTGTTGTCTGTTTTTTTAATATCTTCTATGTAAAGAACTTCTCCCCGTGTTGGTCCGGGTTCCGTTGTAGAATAGGCCAACTGCTTTCCACCCAAGCAGCTCGTAAGAGGCGAGCACAGGGTCTATTGTCACCAACACCGTGACATTGACTAGGTGGTAGAG
>DVZL01008759.1:0-10098 GCA_018236625.1 Lasaia peninsularis | reverse complement strand
TGTCATGCAGTAAAAATATTTTCTTGGTAAAAGAAGTTTGTTTACAAAAATTATCGCTTCTCGTGACGGGAAGTATACATACGTTACACAGGTAAATAAATTAAAGTTGAGTTTATTTAATAGATCACATTTGACATAATATGCCTTAATATACAACTGGCAAATTCGTTAACTATTTTTAAAAAGAGAATAATATTATTTTGAAGTCAGAGTGATGGTAGGTACTTCTGTCGCATGCTAACTGAACTAGCTTAGGTATATGCTATCTTTTTCTAATAAAATAAAAGAGATAGAACATTTTAGTCATGTCAAATTTGTCAGAACACAATAGAATTGTGAGGGTTTTATCCGAAATGTTTCTATTATTTATTTATTTTATTTTATTTATTAATAAACACTACAATCAATTATTATTACCATTCCCTGCAAAACATCTTAAGCAGTTTGACTGCAGGTAACAGTCTCTTATTATCATTATTATTATGCATGCTCTATACTTTTATTTATTTTTATCTAATGTTTAATAAATGTTTTATATTTTCAGGTAGCGAATTCAAAAAAGATTAGGTATTGACTAAACGTCTGTAGAAATGTCATAAACTAATCAGTATCTAATTTTAATGAAGTTTCAAGTATGATCTATTAATTTCTCAAACTTTACACAATTTTGTATCATCTGTTCTTCAAGTTTCAACTATAAATTTGTTGGACGGAGTCCTAAAAATCATCCTCAGATCATAAATATAATTGTGGTTCATTTTATGGTTATTTAATATATTATAATTTTATTTTAAAATAACTTTAAACCCTGGCTTTCGTAACGAATAATAAAATTATCATTCAGTCCAATGGTATTTTTTTAATAAATTCACATTGTTCGATGGTCATTGCAAATGGACGGACCTTGCAAACTCTCAATACTTTTTAATATATTTTCAGTTTCTTTTGTTGTAGAATGACCCAAGTAAATCTTTGCGATCTTGTAGCTAATCCCAGACTATGAAGGTTATTACTGTTATCTCCGAAACAGACTGCGTCTGCAACAAATTTATACGATTCAGAAGGAAGTGAGTAATTATTTTTAGAATTTTTTTCTATTATTTTAATAAATTTTGATAACATATTTTATTTCATAATTTTATATATTTTTTATATATTTTGCGTTATCACTGATATCAATATATTAAATGTAATAGTAACGATAAAAATTAAGGCTCCTCATAAACAATAAAATTAGTAGCAATCATACACACAAACAATTGTGCTTGTCATATTTGCTTACAAATATTTAGATCAATATTTCGGAGTTGTTTTTAAAACAATACTCCAGTAAGAATAATAATCTATACATCACATCAAGAACATCATTTTCACGTGTTTTTTAATGACTTAAGTACCTAAATAATCATTATTATCATTAAATATCTGCATCATGGTGAGGACTGCAAGACTTTATGACTTTTAGTGTTTTACTCAAGTAAATGTTTTGAACCAATACCAAAAAGTAAGTAGCTACCTATTTCGGTTTATGTTTCAAAGGTAACGGACAACAGCTTTTCTGTCTATTTTGACACTTACTTACTTTACATATTTATTTATTCAGATTCAATTCAGATCCGCCACATGATGTTTTGATAATGCTTACTTAAAAAATAACTGAGGATTTTTAATAAAAAAGCTGGTAGTGACAACGGTCAAACAGCCCTACCACCGTCTATAGACCTCGGTTGTCTCTTACCATCAGGAGACCCGTGTGCTTGTTCCCAGTCTTATCCCATAAAACAGTAGGCTGTTTGGACCACATATACTTTCAAAGCTCATATGATTGCATCCCGTAGCGAAATGGTTAAATCTGTACAACTTTTTTCAATTTAATTAACTTTTTAATTTCACAATTAAAATTACTATTATTATGACCAGGCCAATAAAGTATGAAAATTATAATACCTACGTAAGTAATACACGTAATTTGTAAATGATGAGAATACTTTTTAGTACCTATAATATCTGTCACGAGAAGTTATAAATTATGTAAACAAACGTTCAGAAGTTCCCAACATTTGGATCAAAGGAAAAAAAGTATTTATTTTTTAAAATATTTAATAAATTATTAGTAAAGGAATTGTTGCAAGCATCCGTAGAAAAATACGAATAGAAACAGAAATAATAATGATATTATTATTATTCATCCATTCCATTATAAACAAATACATAATAACAAATAACAAAAACCATAAAATTAAGGCAATAATTACAAAACTAACAACAGTAACAAAATTATAACGAAAAAATAACAAAATTAATAATAACAACGAAATCCGCGATTTTAATAAAGTAATGAAACATATTCGTGCGTATTCAAAACTCGAATAACGTTTATTTCTAAATAGCGAACCGAAATTTTGCATTCCCTGAGATCAGCGCGTCCCCGTACCACGAAGCACAAACAATAGTTGTCAAATAATATCAGACTAAATTAAAAACTATATTTTTACTTCGATTGAATATGGTCACGCTGGAAAAATATTTACTTGGTAAAAGAAATTTGTTTACAAAAATTATAGCTTCTCGTGACGGGAAGTATACATGTCTAATGTAGATAGAATAATAATTATTATGATGCACTAAACATATCTTCCTAATAGGAATAGTTTGTAATTAAAAAAAATAAAACGTTAGCGTGAGTCTTGGCGATCGCGGACCTTGACCGGGGGTTGATTTTGTTTATTAATTAACAATGTTTATTAATTAATTATAAAATATATATTGAACTGATCATACTGCTGAATATTATAAGGCTGTATGTACTAACATTGGGCTAGCACACTAAAATTCAGCCACATCTTTACGAATGAAACATCCTGTTATGTTTATAATTTATACGAAGTCTGCAAACGATAATTATCTATATGTTTGATATTCATGTAACATAATTCATTTAAGGAAACGGTGCCTTCGTTCTAGAATACATTTACTATATAAGAGTCAAACAAATGTAGCCAACAGAGGCGCGGGGGGCGCTAGAGCCAGCCGGCGGAGTGGTGCGGCGCGTGTCCGTGCAGCGGCGTGACCCCGGCGAGCCGCGCCCGCGCTGCGCACCGCCCGCACCCCACCTCCCCCTCACCCTCCAACCTCCTCTCCGCCTCACTCGTCTCCGCCCCCGCTATTATCGTCGCCCCGCTCGTCGTCGACTCCGACGTTACTTCGTACCCACAATGTCCACATGGATCCTGCAAAGCCAATAAAAACCTGTGTCACAGACGAAGCTCACGATCGTTGGAATTCAAAAACAAAAGTTTAGGGTTTGAAAAGTTGAATCATGAACCAAAACATCAGACATGGTGGCCCAGATGTGGAGAATATAAAAATTAATTAATAAAAATTGAAAATTAAATGAGGAGGAACTGAAAATTTTCTGATGACAATTAATAAACTGAAATTGCTAGTAGGAGGAATCACCTAAGCGTGTAGTGCAAAATCTGACATCAGCAATTATCGTCTAATATTACATCGTTATATTAAAAATATTTAGGTATGTCATGTTTTTACTCAACATCATTTTTTTATGATATCATGTCTTCAGAATATACCTATTCCTTTTAAACTCGACTCAAAATATATGATATTCATTTGTTCTAATTAAAAAAATAACTGTTAATTCTATCTATAATGAAACATAGCATTGCGTAAAAAGATTTATTTTAATAACTATCTGTGCCCGCGTTTTTGTTCAAATATTTTATTTTATACATTTCTAAAATGAAATTCTAAAATAAAAGTAGAATAAGCCGTTCCTTCTTACATCAGCTGTCTGCCAGTGAAAGTCCCATCCAAATTGGTACATCCGTTTAGTCAGAGAATAGCAGGTACAAACAGACAGATAGACAAAAAATGTTGTTTTGGTATATAGTACCTTGTAAACATACAAATGTACTTATTTAGTAAAAAGCGGTTATTTTAATATTACATACAAACATTCAAATTTATAAGATAGGTAGATAAGTAAGAAAAATAAGCAAATTAGACAATAAGTTTCCCATTTTCAACAAACCTTTTTACTTTTGTATGGACAAAAATAAATTCTTTAATGATAAAATTATGCAAACCACGTTTTACCTTATGTCCGTCGTCTTCGAGGCTGGCCAGTAACGGCTCGCGGCTGCCCTTGCCCGGTACGCTCTCTGCCGTGGTGGAGGGGGACACGGAGGGCGCAGGGCGCGGGCGCGGGGGCGGCGCCCGGGCCGGCACCGAGCTGGCTCGCTGCAGCGCCTCCGCCGCCGCACCCGCTGTACTCGTCGACCCGCGGGCGGAACCCTATAATCGAAATTATATCGGGATCGTTATATATAATTATATATAAGTTGCCGTCATTTGCTTTAGACGTAACATGGATGGACAAAGTATTAATTGATTTAAATCACTGAATTGTAACCGGCGTTCATGGATTTAGCAGTTTTGTTACTTCAAAAAAAAAAGTAAAAAACTTAAATAAGTAACATAGTAGCAAGGTTGGCGACACGAACCTGCCGGCGCGAGTCGGAGAACTTCTTCCGCTTCCGCTTGAGCGCGGCGAGCGCGGTGAGCGGGTGCAGCGGGCCGGCGCGCCCGCGCTCGCTGCTGGCGCCGCGCTCGCGCTCCGGGCTGCGCTGCGAGTCGCTGCCCGACTCCGAGTGCTCGCTGCCGCTGGAAATATAAACACCTCTGTAAAACGAGCTACTGTTACTGTGGAATATAGTTATAATATTTTTCTTCGGCGTGTAAATTTTTGCTCTCTTCTTCGTTTTAGCCATGTCCCGTTTGAATATCAGATGACATCGGCGTCGGCTACCTAATTTAGGGGATTTGACGGGGGCATCAGTTTTAACAGAAAGCGATAGACATTTAATTCTGCAACCCTGAAGAGAATCTAGGGCCAATTATAAATGAGGTCTAATTTGATTTCAAAAATCCGGGTTTTCTCGTATATATTCCTTCACCGTAAGGACCCTCAGAAAATATACTTGAGTTACAAAAACTCATTAGTACAAGTAATTTTATTTACACAGATAAAATTTCTCATGTTCATAGACTAAATATATAAATAATACATACGTTAAAATGTTGCATGTCCAATGTTCTACAAGGTTCATATAAACAATGAACTTGAACGATTTTGATCGGTTCGCAATATTAAATACCAGTATCAGTCGATCAAATTTTAGTACTAAATCTGTTATAATTTTGGAAAATTTTAGCTAAACCTACATACCAGTTTTATCTCAGGCTTAATGAACCTGGTTTGACGGATAAAATATCACCTAGAGCGCCAATAAACAGTCAGTACCTGGGCGAGGGTCTGGCGTGGTCGCAGACGGAGTCCTCTGAGCGCGAGCGGCCAATGAGGCGCGAGACGCGCGCGGCTCGTGCCGCGTCTATGATGGTGCCCCAGCGCCGTTTGTGCGGAGGCTTCGGCCGCGCGCCGCCGTCCGACAGGCTCGACTGGGACGCCCGCAAACGACCGCCCACCTGCACCCGTTCATGAAATGCAAGGTCAAGAAACCATAATCTGCTGTTCCCAGTCTTACTTAAACTGACGTCCGTTAACCGTGTTTTGTTAGGGCGGCGATGGCCAAATACAAATATGAGCTTTCTCGGTGATTATGCGAAGCCTTCTTGCTATTAAATCTTAAGCTTAGCATAAAATATGATATAAAAATTAGGAAATAATTTGTATCTTTAACTAATCGTCCTTGTCCTTTACTTTTGTTGCATATGGGCTTAAATATTATTTCGTGACGCCGCGCCGGCCATGCCAATTTCAGAGCGATCCCTTGCTTAATCTACATTTCCGTGACAAAAATCGTTAATCACTTTGTGACACGATGCATGATGTTTTTGGTATTGGAACATTACCGATCCCAAGAGCGCCGACAGCGAGGCGTGCGCCCCGTGCGCGCCGCCGTGCTCGTGGTGGAGCGACGCGAAGAACTCGTCCACCGGCGCCAGCGACCCGCCCGGGGCTATGTTGAATCCCTTCATCAAGCGACGCTCCTTTTGACGATTCTTCTTACCACCGCCGCCTCCTACACAAATATGTCTTTATTTAACCTATATTCCAATATGAAATATATAATTATGGGCATGTTTGCAGAGCCCGTGTCCGTGCCCGTGCCCGTGTCTATTAAGCGTTTGTTCAATAATTAGAATTAAAAATCAAATATGATTTCCTGTAAGCTATTTTGCTTAGCACGACGTGTAGGTACATCCAGAACTCCCAGCAACGAGATATCATAAATATAGATGTTTTAGTTAGAAGCGAAGAGGAAGTTTTGCTACAAATAGCTCGCGGTGATATTTTTAATTCCATTTTGTGTATTACCGGGCGCGCCGGCGTTGGCGGTGGAGGTGTTCATGCCGGAGTTGCGCAGGATCTCGACGAGCTCGCAGCGGAAGGCGCTGACGTCCTGCTTGATCTCGTTGACGTCGTCCTCCGTGACGCCGCCGCACTCGGCGCGCCGCTGCTGCACCGTCACGTACCGCCGCACCAGGTTCCGCATTATCGCCTGACGTGACGTCATCAGGGTTAGGCAAATGACGCTCAATAGGAGGTGGCTTTAATAATGTTAACAGACAACTATTGCATAAACTACCACTATATGGTATTGGTGCGTCGATATCGTATGGTATGCTATGGTTGCGAGAAGAAACATACGTTGAGAGTGAATTGTGTGTATTGCTCGATCTAGTCGAAAGAGAATTTTGCTTGATCGAGTCACCCTCGACTCAGATCGATTATTGTGTTTTTGACGGAAGTTATCAAATTAATAATTATATTTTTTTTTAAATATGGCTTTCTGCAAAGTAACGCCTAATTCTATTAATAAGAGAACTAAAGCTTATAAAATATTTTCACACTACGAAGTGGTAGAATCTGTCGTGAGATTAAATATTTTGTAATAATTTTCGTAATTATTAAAATTAAGAGTATAAATGAATTAATTAATTCGACAGATAAACTAATTCCTTTTTGTTATTTAAGATTGTCCATAGTTTATACGATATGACGTACCTGATATCTAAAGTCTCGTTCATTGGCTTGTTTGGCTTTTCTCTGGAATAAAAGTAATGTGATTAATACAAAAAGTAACAACATAGTAAACAAATCTTAACACTAACATTTATACAGAGAAAAAGTCTGCACTAAACCGATGTTTTACTGTAGTAGCACTGGTGGTAAATAAGTCAAAATCGTTTTGTTTGCAAAGCTTATTAAAAATATAACGCACTAGTGACAAAAAAGAATTCAGTCCATAATATGTATTGGTCGATAGAATAAATAATGGTGTAAAACGTGGAACATCGAATGACAGGGAGATTAAGATGACGGATACTCAAATTCTTTTACTGTTACGCTGTGGAATGACTTACCAGCTAATATTCGTAGGAGTGAAACATTGTTTCACTTTTAAAAGCTTCTTAGAGATCATTACTTGTCACTATAATAGCTTGATCTCTTTGATTTTATTTTAATCATCATCTTAATACATTTTTTCTTGCATTTATATATATGTAAATATATAATTTTTACCTTATTTGTGTATGTATATATTTTATTATATACTAACGACCCGCTCCAGCTTCGCACGGGTATACTATACATGTTATATACATAAAAACCTTCCTCTTGAATCACTCTCTATCTATTAAACCGCATCAAAATCCGTTGCTTAGTTTTAAAGATTTAAGCATACATACGAACAGACAAGAAAGTGACTTTGTTTTGTAATATGTAATGATAATATTTGTGCATTTTTGTTATGTTGTTATGTGTAAAACAAAGAATTAAATATATAAATAGATGCGTTACCCTGATGGTGCGCATGTGTTCCCGCTTGGCCCGCGCGTGGCCACAGAGGCGCCGCTGCAGCCAGTGCCAGGCGTACAGCATGGTCTTGGGGGAGGGCACCACGTTGAAGGGCTGCGGCACCGTCCCCCCCTCCTCGAAGAAGCTGATCCACAGCTTACTGCGGGCGAACTTCCACTCTACATCCGCGCGCTCCTGCAAGTACACCTGGATTATTAATAGATCATAGAAGCGGTTTTTATGACGGGTCTATATAGTTTTAAGTTTTACCACCGGAAAGGAACGCTATCACTGAGATTATCCTCGAACGAAATACATCTGTACAAACAAGTAAAATTGTAGTGTCCGTATGTAATATTAAAATAACTGTTTTTTACTAAATGCGTATTATGTATGTTTAAAAAGGTACTTATACCAAAACAATATTTTTTTAAATTTTTGTCTGTCTGTCTGTTCGTACCAGCTAATCTCAAAAACGGCTGGACCATTTTTGACGGGACTTCCATTGGCAGACAGTAAGGTAATAAGGAAGGGCTTTGTTTTAGTTTTTTTTACGCGGAGGAAGTCGCGGGCACAGTTAGTTATATAATAAAAGAGAAAGAAAAATGACACACATACAACATCTATGGTGTCTATAGGCCACGGTTGTCTCTTACCTGACCCGTGTGCCTGATCGCTGTCTTATCCCATAAAACAAAAAATATATTTGGACGCGGCATCTTACCGAGATAAGTTGATAGGAGTGATTCATCATGGCTATGAGGAGGTTCAGCAGCACGATGACGTTGATGACCGCGTACGTCCCGAACATCAGCATCCCCCAGAAGCGGGTGAAGATCTTGATGCCCTCCAGCTCGAACGACTCCAGGTCCACCAGACCGAATGCCGCCCAGAACAATGTCTGCATTGTTTCAAACAAACTGGAATGAAATTGTTTTGGTTTAAATATAATATTTATCAAAAAGTAACTGTCCCGGCGAACTTCGTACGACCCACAGTAAGGAGTTTGAAAAATGGATGTTGATGAGCTATTATCAGACCTACGCGATTTTCACACAAAATTGCATTGCGGAACGGAAGCTACCTCTTCAGAAATTTTTAGCCAAATCGGTTCTAACACAACTTTCTTTCACAAAAGAAAGTCGAGTTACATCGTCACGTCTAACATCATGTTTTTCAGATGAACTGATAAACTTGGTAATCTAGCCCAAGACTTCGAGCGTTAAAGTGGATTCTTGAAACTTGTCAGTTCATTCAGTTTGCGAACTATCTAATGCTGCTCCATACGGTTGGCGCGTAATACTAGTAGAGCGAGTGGTTGACAAAACAATATTTATATTATACTAGCTGTCCACTCGCGGCTTCGCCCGCGTGAATTATTTTAATAATACAGTCAACTTTCAAATTGCAGACATTTTTCCGACTTATAATACTAATCGCGTAAAAACATACCCTCTTTATAATGTAGTCGGTTAAAAAGTAGCCTATGTCCTTTCTCAAGTTTAGTTATATCTTTATACCAAATTTCATCAAAATCGGTTCAGTGGTTAAGGCGTGAAAGCGTAACAGACAGACAGACCGACAGTTACTTTCGCATTTATAATATTAGTACGGATGGCCAACTTGGCAGTACAGTAAATGTATGGTAGCATTACGTGACTCGTCAGTCATAGTAGAAATATGTTTTTTATGGGGTAAAAAAGCAAACAAGCTAACGGGTCTCCTAATGGTAAGAGACAACTACAACTAACATAAAAGAGGGTATGTTTTTACGCATTAAGTAAGATGGAAACTTTGAAAGTTATCTGTGATATCTATTAAAATAATTAAAGCGGACGAAGCCGCGGGCGGAAATCTAGTTTGCCTATAAGTGTTTTAAATATCTTCCATCAGAATATCTTTCTCGTTGACTAGTGAAATTTGAGTAGTTCTATTTCCCTTCAACAAATGTGAGAGTACTGGTATAGAGAGAGAGATTTAATCATCCTTTGGTGCCGATTCATTGTCACAACTGAATATATTTTAAGTTTATCCAGTATTTGGAATAATCCTGGAAAACAAAGGAAACAATTGTTTCAAATAAGTTAGCTCACAATAACTTGTGTTTCTTTAAATCAAAATATTTAGGTGTACTAAACGTCTGTAAAAATATAGAGAACAAACTACAAAGTAATCTGACAGTACGAGACGTGTTGTGTTTCTCTCTTTTACTGTGTAGGAAGAATAGCGGTAACTTGAACGAACTTTAGTTACTT
>DVZL01008758.1:0-10098 GCA_018236625.1 Lasaia peninsularis | reverse complement strand
ACAATGTCATTATGGCGGCAGGAATAGGTAAGGCGGTGGATCCTTACCCGGGCGAGTTGCTGCACAGCACTCTACCATCTAGTTAATGTCACGGTGTTGGTGACAATAGACCCTGTGCTCGCCTCTTACGAGCTGCCTGGGTTAGCAGTTGGCCTATTCTACAACGGAACCCGGACCAACACGGGGAAACGGTTGTCATATATCGGTGTCATATAAACGCTTCCTAAGATCACTTAGAGAATGTAGGTACTAGTTGGAATAAGTGCTATATGGCTGGTTTCGAACCTGGACTATCTTAATGGAAGTCCGAAGCGCGTACCACTAGGTCACTAACTATAAGTAGTGATATGTATTTCAACCTTGGGTATCGCGATGATCGAATCTGAACGGGTTCGATGTCACGGCTGTCGCAATGTGTCAAGGCTTCAGTAATGCATGTGGTCTTTCATTTATTTTCAACTGGCTAAAAAGCGGAGAAGGTTATCAATTCGAATATATATTTTTAGGGTACCGTACCCAAACGTAAACGTAGAGTAAAATACCTAAACGTAGACGTAACCTAAACGTAATATTAAATACCCAAACGTAGGGTAAAACGGGACACTGTCTCTCTGTCACTAGGTCGTTCTTATGAACCATGATTGCTAGACAGTTGAAATTTTAATTATTTATGTTGCCGCTATAACAATAATTATTAATAGAGTATAAAAAGGGCTTCCATACAACGATTTCACTCGACCATTATTTATGTTGTAAAGACGTTGAGTAGCCGCTCGATATTTACTCTGAATATCTAGTTATGTATTCACTTAAAATTAACAATTATAAAAATTTGTATGTCTAACATGACGTGTTTTTTTACCTTTTTTTTAGACGATTGACTCAGTACGGTACATTTCGTGCGCGAGTCCGACTCTCACTTGGCCTATTTTTTATTGTTGTTACCTCAGAACGACAATTCTGGGTAAAACTGGGTGTACCGATTATCCTTTTTTTATTTGAAAGCTGGTGCTGCTCGTGTGTCGGTCAATTTGGTCCAGTTCTGACTCATCGTATTGAAATTGAAATCGATCTTTGTAGTTTTACTCCGTTTCAGTTATTTAGTATTTTTTTTCATTTAATTCAGTATTTTTTCTGAGATTATGAGGTAGGTTATTTATTAATCTATATTATATATAATAGGCAAGCTGTAGAATGAATAGAATCAGAGTGCATTTTGAATAATTAAAGTACCTTCACGCCTATTATCCCCAAAGAGGTAGGCAGAGGTGTGCTAGTATAACCACGACTCGTAAGTCCAGTAGATATACTAGATAGGCACTCGCCAATCCCGGGCAATGAAATGCTTATTCAGAAAAATCTGAAAAACATTTAAAAGTTGCCCGACCCGGGAATTGAAACCGGGGATTGAATAATTAATTTAGTAATATTAATTTTATTCTATTTTTAAAAGCTTTTATTTAACTGGCATTGTATGTATTTAAGTATGTATGTTTGATAGAATCTTAGGATTTAATTTTGAAGTAGATATCTTCACCCGATTATACTGAATATTTGTATACACGTTTAGTTTGGATGACAATGCACGATAAGGTATATGACATTATTCTAAATCAAATATGGCGGACTAACCAAGATGGCGGAATAGGTTTTTATTAAAGTACTTTTACAGTATGGGTATCAAATGAAAGCTTTTTCTTAAAAGTTTTTTTTTTTTATTTTAATTTATTAGTATTCATTGTTATAGCGGCGACAGAAATACATCATCTGTGAATCTGTGTTCTTAGCTGTCTTGGTTTATGAGATACAGTCTGGTGAAAGCCAGAGAGATAGGTAGCGGAATCTTTGAAT
Source organism: Lasaia peninsularis (assembly GCA_018236625.1). Taxonomy (NCBI): domain Eukaryota; kingdom Metazoa; phylum Arthropoda; class Insecta; order Lepidoptera; family Riodinidae; genus Lasaia; species Lasaia peninsularis. Next base: position 8,247 of record DVZL01008758.1, on the reverse strand, counting down.
AGGGTCCCAATTTTAACCCTTTGATTACGGAACACTGAAATGGAGACATGGTATCTAAGGTTAAATCCTTTTATATGTTATAGTTTACAGACGAAAGCGCGGGTGTAGGTTCGTAGATAAATTAATATTTATAGCGGAGAAATTTCAACTTACTGCAACATTGTGGTAAGGTTAATTAGGGGCATATCGCAATAGTAATAAACGGTATTCATTCTAAGTTCTATACGTGATTCGTTTTACATAGTTATGAATACACGTTACTATTGAACGCAGTTAGAAAATAATTAAATCGCAGTAATATTGCAAAAATACGACTTCAATTACATTATTTTAGAATCTATGTAAATGACTTTTTTGTTTTTATTGATATTTCGTAAATCACCAAAATGTATGTATAACTAGCTGTGTCCGCGACCTCGTCCGCGTTTTTATTTAATTAATTTATTTTATACTAGTAACTATATTTTATAAAAATAATTAATGTAACAGTGCAAAAGTTAACTAAACATTTATTGGTGTAAACATATTTTGACAAACGTAAAAACAATAATGTTTGTAAAGTTATTTTTATGATAATTAATAGGTCAGCGATACCATTACAGATAAGGAAAAACTGCGGGCTCATGAAAACAATTGACGTGAACTCCAAATATAAAACCAAATAGGTACAACTAATAACAGTTCCAATGTTAACTAATTATCGATTGGAATTTGGAAGTAGTTTCGGCAAAAGTAAAAATAGGACTATACAGTTACTTTGTGAACAAATTTATGTTAATAGAATCCATAATGTAACTGCAGGCACTAATAAACAATAAACCTGTTTTCAAAGCTCAAGATTAAAATTGTAAAGATATAAAATTTAGTGGTTTATTAGTTTAGCAGTGCAAATGTTAACTTAATACTGATTGGGAGCAGTAGTATTTATAAACGAATTTATGCTGATGGCTTCGTTTGAATCTATAATGAAGAAAAAAAAATTATAAGATCTTAGAATATTTGTAAGACTTGCTGTACTCCCGACTTCGTTTACAATTTTAGCGATGAACTGTTGGTAAAAGATTTTTTCTCCTTAGACTAGAGTGTTATCTTCCCAGCTGTGCTTAACTAGGTTGCCGTTTTTCAACTTCATCGAGCGGAATAATAATGTGCACTTCCCGGGAATTAAATTTAAAAAAGGCTCAGATCACATGTAATTGTCGGCTAAGGCGATCTTTATAGTGTTACTAAAAATAACCAGTTTAAGATGACCTATACGTTCAAAGGTTCGTGTACATTCCAGTTTCAAGTTATAATAGTTAGGTGGATTATTTATAGCGAGAGTTGCTAGTGACATAATGATATGACATGGAAAAAAAGCCAATTAGTCTTATCCAACAAAAAAAAAGTGAATCAGACTGCGCGTTTATGAATACGAGTTATTACTCGTATTTGGCTATTAAATTTAGGTTTTGGATTTATCTCCTCTCCCACGGGACACCCTTAAGTATATGAGATAAAAAGTCGCCTATAATTTACTTCATTCGAGATCCGGTTAGAAACTTTAGCGTGAATCGCGGGAAAGGCACAAACAGATAGACGGAAAAACATATAAAATGTGAGAAATATTATTTCCGAAGGGATATACACACATAGCAGAGTTGTGCTATGTGTGTATATCCACGACTCCTGGGTCCAGCAGGTATACTAGAACACTCACGATTAGCCAAGGTACTAGGGCCCATGATGTGATAGGTGGCAAGCCTATCGCTACTCCGGGCATATTCCATTCCCGGACAATATAACGCTTACTCAGAATAATCTGAAGAAAAGATGCTCGACCTGGGATTGAACCCGGGACCTTACGCGGCTAACGATCTTAACAGGCGACAGCTGTACCGTTTCACCACGATATCTACATCGTTGGTCGTAGGTTCATCTACATTCTCATTATATAGTACCTACAGATGATAGTCATGCTTGGAAATACTTTTTTCTTAGATTGTGGATTTTTTAAATGTTTTAGTTGAAGGTTAAAACTATTACGCATTTTAAATAACACAGTATTGACACTAAATAAATTAATATCGTCACGCCTATAGCCTATGAAGAGGTAGGCAGAGGCACATTCTTATGCACCCATGATGAGGATATAATATTATATTGCGTCTAGAATATTATATATAATAAATTTGGTCCGATCCGGTGGTAGCTTTATAAAAATGTCATCGTTGAGCACGACAATATTCATATATAGATACCACCGGATCTGATCGGTCGTAAATTATTCTGAAACTGGTAGGATGAAGCTGTAGACTAGTAAACAATAAACTTGTTTTCAAAGGACTCAAGATTTAGAACCAGATAGTTAGACAGTTACACCTATTAATTTAACAGTGCAAATGTTAACTAAATACTGATTGTATACGAAGTTAAATTACGCATTGTATTCTAATTGGAATCTATCTTGCCTACTCAATAATACGAAGGTTGATCTTGTCACGCTCGCCTCTAGTTGATCACATCTTATTGTAGATAACTCTTAATGGCCAGAAGATATTCTATTATGATTCATCAATCTTTTGAATTAAAAGTATTCAAGACGTAAGGATTCAAAATGTAGGGCCAAATAGATTCATATTAATTGAACAATGTAAACGTTAACTAAACATTTGTTGGTGTAAACATATTTTGACAATTATGATAATTAAGGCTTGTGCTTTAGTTAACTGTCGTAATGTGTAAGTGATTATTTTATTAAAAACACTATGGGTTTCTGCATGTTTGCTAGTGTTGGTTAACTAATAGTAGATTAGTGGCCAAGGGCTGTAAGCTATCAATTGCAGTCCGAGATATTTAGGCGCACGAGCGCAGCGAGGGCGACTATAGTTCGAAGGTGCAATTGTTGCTTACACCCGAGCTAACTACTCTGCTTTACATCTCGATTGTGAGGTAAGTAGAAAAAAATCGGCATTACAAGAAAAAGTATCTTAAGAATAGTCTCGGATTCATCAGTTGAACAATTCATGTTTTTTCCTGATTAGAACATAATTATAAAAAAATCTCAAAAATACGACATTTAAAGTAAAAGTTTTCTATTCCCGCCTTTTTTTATTAAGAAGAATGAAGACTATTATACTCATACGAAGACGTGGCTGAATAGCGATGCAACCTCTTTGCACATTGCCAGTAGATGTACGCGAACTTTTTAAAGGAATGATTCGTTCTTTTTTTTAAATTACTTACCGCTCTAGAGCTTTTCTAGCTACATTATTACCATAGAGCGGTAATCGGTCACTTAAAAGCCCCATTTGGGGGTAATAAGGACCTACTTACTGAACATGAGAGATGTAAAATATAAAAAGCTTATTCAAAGTGATCTTTATTGGCTGCAATACAGTCCTTTAAACGTTGAGGCCAGTTATCAATAGAAGCAGGCACTCTTTTCATGAGAAAATTCTTCACTGTCAATCGTATTGGATTGTTTTGGGGATTCCAAGTTATCATGGCGTTAAGAACAAGCTGTACTGTCTAGAACTGACCATAATTCATAATCCAGAGAAGATCGGGACTTGACGACGGCCAGGGTTCAGGGACGGCCCTGACGAATTCCTAAACGTTCGCTTCCAACCAAGACTGCGTGGACCGAGCTTTATGACCCGGCGCTGAGTCTTGCTGGAAGGATCATACTTGGTTATTGAACATGGTGTTGTTAAGGGGCTTAACTATCTTCTCAAGAATGGTGTCTTGATAAACTTGTGCCGAAAATATGGCTCAGTTACTACTTCATAGCTAACACAGCACCAAACCATCACTGAAGTCGGATAATGCCCACGTTGCACTCTGTCGACTAGTTGTGAAGCCGTCTTAGAGCTTTGAGCATAAATATGGTCATTCTGTTTGTTAAAGTGTTGCTAAATTGTAAGATTTTCTCATCTGTAAACAAAATTTTTCTGCGACTTCCCTTTGCATACCGCTTCAGTAGATGTTTTGATTTTACCACCCTTTTCGTCTTTAATTTATTAGTTAAGAAATGATCAGTGTATTTTATATAGGTTGCAAGTCCTCAGTTATATCTTAAAATACGCGTTATGGTTCTAGGTGCTATCTTCATTTCCTGAGGTAAAATCTTTTGCCTTCGGGCAGGATTTCTACAAATTCTTTCCCTTACTGCTTTGACCAACTATTATGTACGAACACTACCTGAACGACCAAATATTTCTCTGTGACAAACAGAAGAAGTCTCATTGTATCTACCTATCAATAGCCCGATACTCAAACATTTGACTAATACCAAGTGTACCAAATACAAAAAATTGCATTTGGCTCCGTACCTACTTTGTGTAATGCAATCGCAGCGATTCGGTTCTCTATATCACCCCACACCACTTTAATATCGCAAGATATTGTACAATGTATTGGCGCCAAAATGAGTAAACACAATGAACAACTGTATAAAAATTACAGATTCCAAATTCAAACGTAATATTTTTTATTTTTAATAGTAACAGTATTTATGGCCAGACTAAGTATGTTTCTTTAAATATAGAAAAAGAGACAAACAGTAAGTGATCACTGCCGCCCACAAACACACCCGCAACTCCAGGACTATAAGGGATGCTTTGTCAGCCTTTTGGAAATGAGTATGCTCTTTTCTTGAAGGTTCTTAAGTCGTATCCGTTTGGAAAACCGCCTCTTGCAATTAGTTTGACATAGGAGTTATGCGAAGCAAAATATACCTTTGAAATCGTATTTGAGGAGCGTCGAACATCAGTATAGTTAGGATGGTATTTTAAAACGTCCTAAACAAATCTTCAGAGCATTCCCCATGGTAAATGCGGTAGAAGACACTTTGTAAACAAGTATCTTTACGCAGCGTCAAACGGATTGCACTAAAATCGGTCGAACCGTTTTGGTGTAATTCGTCTACAGGCATTGTAGCACGAGATCTTTATATGTAACTAGTTGTGCCCTCGATTTCATCGGCGTTTTTATTTAATTACCTAATACATCAGCTAACAGCCAGTGAAATTCTCATTCTAAATAATATTATTTTGGCGTTAGCATTCGCTAAAAGTGGTTATTTTAATATTACATACAGATACTACAATTTTATTTACTTGTATAGATAATACTTACTAATTACAGTGAAATTTATCCTAAGGTTCCGCGTAGGAGAATTCTTAAAGTCTACTCTGCATCGATATACGCCAGTGTCGGTTTTGCCAACATTATCTATCAGCAGGGACGCTGGTGTGGCTGATGCTCTGAAGTAAGCTCGGGATCCGAACCCTGTTGGTGATGACCAGAGTTTCGGTTGGTTTGGCGTGCGACCCCGAACGTCGTAACTGAAACAAATGACACATCTTTACAAAAATGATCTTGTGCACCCACAATTAACCAACGCTATTAGATCCCGTAATGTGATTGCTGGAAAGTCCATTCGTAATATAGGAAACAAATCAAATCTCAGGTGATGTTATGTATTTCTATCTGAAATACATAACATCACCTGAGATTTGATTAACTTCTTTAGAACTAAAAAAACCCATAGATCAATTTTCTCTTCCCGAGAATCAGACTCGGGACCTCGTGCGTTAAAGTCGGTCAGAGGCGATATCATTAATCAATTTCAAAAACAATTACTCCATTTTTTTCATAATCCAAAACAAGAATCCTCAAAATCGACCGAAGAATCGCGTAACACAAAAAATATGACGAGTTGAGAACCATATCATTTTAAATTCGATTTAAATGTAAATTACTAGCTGACCCGGCAAATTTCGTACCGCCTAATAGTCAATAAATGTCGTGTGACCTTTTAGCTGAACGAATAATTTAAAAGTATTTTATTATGATGAATAATACATACAGAAAGTGAATAAAATTAAAAAAAAATCGAGACATAGACAATAGCTTAGATCATAGAATACTACTTAGAATATTGCATATTTGTAATTATTTGTCTTGGAAAAATACAACAAATAAACATAGAAAATATAAAAAAAAAACACTTTACGCTTTCGTTAACCAACAGAATAGGTAAATCATAGAAATTATTTTCGGAAATATAGACATTAATTTCTTTCTATATATATAATAGAAGATTAGCTTATTGTGAAAAAACCGGCCTAGTGCAGACGGACTCGTGAAGGGTTCCATAATGGTCTATGAAAACAGCAATAAATCACGCTTGTTGTATGGAAGAACTCTCTATATATTTGTTTTATTCTGTTTTTAGTACTTGTTACAGCGACAACTGAAAAACATCGTCAACGAACCTTCACATGCCTAACTATCCCAGTTCACGGGATACAGCCTGGTGATATACAGACGAATGGAAAGAATAGGGTTCCGTTATTACACTATCTGAAATAGCCAACCGGTTGGTTATTTCAAAAATATAATTTTCAATAATAAATTATATGCGGAAGATTCATCGAGCGAAATTCCCGTAAAAATATTTCCCGTAAAAGTGAAGAAAAAATGTGGTTATTGTATGAGATCCCTAAGAGCAATTCAACAAAAATAATCCTCACTATGAAGCCTTTCAATCGTGATGATAAAGTTATAGGATATTTTTTTCTCGTGTAGCGGGTCCGATTCCCGGTTGTACCAGGTAATGATTTAAAATTCTATGAATGCAGTTTAAATTGTTTTTTAAATTAAAATAAAGTATTCTTTCATCAAAATATTCTATCTGCCATATTTAAGGTACTTCCCCTCCATGTGGCATAGTCGTGCCCTCTATACTGACTCGTATATAAGTGTCGGTCAATAAATATTTTTCATACGGTATAACTCTAAACGCGAGCGGTACGAATTTTGCCGGGACAGTTAGTGCCTACGAGGATTCCTCAAAAAGTTGAATTGTACCTTATTACTTATCATATCAAACGTGAAGGTTAGCTAGCTCAGCTGTGTCGACAATGTAAGACCTTTTCCAAAAAAATATCTCTGGAATATTTCATGAAATAAAGTCAATAACTCTCATCTCAAGGGTGGTCCCTAGGTGTTAGAATATTTCATTGAATAACCAATGATCACAAAACAACTCAACGAATTATAAGTGAGAAAAGAAAAAAAATATTTTTAAATAAATAATATTTGAGTTATATTATGTTTCTACAAACTGCGAATGACTACATAGTACTCAGTATAAAACAAAATTACTTCCCGCTACCCAGTCCCTATGTATGGATAATCTTTATTTGCCTATCTTATTTGGATATGGTCCCTATGTATGGATTTCTATCTTTATTTGGATTTTGTTGTGGTTTTTTAATAGATAGAGTGATTTAAGAGGAATATGCATGCATTATAGTAAATAAATCAAATTCTGGATTTAAGGAATATCTTGCTGACGTCATTTAACAGAGCAACTATAATGACAATAATTCATAACCTTTAATTGAATATGAACACTCATTATAAATGCTAGGACATGAAAAGTTACGGTTCGGTATATAGACGAACATAATGATCATCAAAAAATGTTAGTCTCTATAATGTTACAAATATTCCCCTGTTCTGTACAGCTAGCATTTATATTTAAATCGCTACAAAGATATTTTTATTAAATGAAAAAAAAAAAAGAAATATTATGTGAAATTAAGAAGATTTTTTTTTTGAAAAAAACATAAACCAAAGTATGTTTTTTCAAAAAAAAAAATCATACCAAAATAAATGGTTTCATCAACATAATAAATAATATTACGAAGATAGAATTACTTAAATAAGTAGTTTGGTTGTGTAATTTACGAGATAGTTAGTTGAAATAATAATTACGCGATTTTATTCATCGCTGGGACGCCCATTGCGCGGGGAAGCGGCAGTGGGGAGGGCTGCGCACTGAGCGCCGCGCGTCTCATGACTGTTTATCACAAAGATATATAATAATTATATCGATGGACGTTACCTATACTGCCGGTCACGAGAAACCATAATTTTTGTAAACAATCTTCTTTTACCAAGTAAGTATGTTTACTGCGTGACAATAATGAACTGGCCATATTCAATCGAAATAAAAATATATATACGGGTTATATAAAAGTAATAACCTTTTTAATTTAGTCTAATATTACTTGACAACAATCGTTTGTGCTTCGTTAATATTATCTGACAAGTAGCGTTTTTGCTTCGTAGTACGGAGACGCGCTGATCTCAGGGAATGCAAACCTCATGTTCGCTGTTTTGAAATAAACGTCATTCGAGTTTTGAATACACACGAATATGTTTCATTGCTTTATTAAAATCGCGGATTTTGTT
>DVZL01008757.1:0-10098 GCA_018236625.1 Lasaia peninsularis | reverse complement strand
TCTGTACAAAATTTCATCAAAATCGGTTCTGTGGTTTAGGCGTGAAAGCGTAACATACAGACAGACAGACAGACAGAGTTACTTTCGGATTTATAATATTAGTACGGATGATATCGGAGTCACCTACCGAATCTAGGTGATTTGACTAGGAGTCGCTTTGCGTAAATAACTGGTGTATTCTAACTAAGTTTTCCTTAACCGTAAGAGCACTCAGAAAATGTACATACATAAATTAGAAAGCCGAACTTGGACTATCTGAATGGAAGTCCGAAGTGAGTGCCGCTAGGCCAACGAAGCTGGTTAAAATTTCTTATTACAAAGCTGTTGATTTTGAAAATTTTACGAAACAATGTGTAAAGTATCTATATTTAATTACAGCATCATCATATACTTTTGGGTTGGCTGGAATAAATATTGGTAGATGAATAGAGATAAGACTTTTGTGCATTTTGTTTGTCGCTATTCTTTTTTCCTTTGTATACAGGGTGACTTGTAATTCGAGGTTTTCCTCATGGGATGTGATAATACACCTAATTTCCAACATAATTAACTAAAATGTCCCTAATGCCAAGTAGTCTCGTTATCGAGATATTCAGTTGTTTTTTCAAAATGATTCCAATTTTTTATTGACCAAATTAGAGAATTAAAACAAAATTCTGAAAGAAATTGACTTGCTATTTTATAATATTTGACATTTATGCCAGTTTTAGTATTAATAAATGTTTTTTGATGTACTTGTAACAGATAAAAATCTAAACAACTTAATTCTATACGTTAGTTTTTTTTTATTTAATTCGGGATTTTTTTGACCAAAACCTAAAATATTGAATATTTTGATAACGAGCCTACTTGGCATTAGGGACATTATGGTTAATTATGTTGGAAATTAGTTGTATTATCACATCCCAAGATGAATACGTCGAATTACAAGCCACTCTGTATATAAGATGTGTGTACAATAAAGTATATCCGATGAGATTGGCTGAGGGAAAATTGTCAAAACATAACATTTTCAATACGAATGCGGATATACGAATGCTATATGTACTCACATAAGACTGGGGAGACAGAGGTTGACATTCCACAACCCAATTGCTTTCATATTTTACAAATAATTTTAGGTCATGTTGATGTGTTCGTTAACTCCTCGACTTATGTTGACTCTTAAGGTCGTAGCACACTTAAACGTTCCTGCTCCGCCTCGCCTAAAAAAATATCATTCAAATATGGGCTTTAAGACGTAATATTGCGAAATAGTTTATAATGGCAACATAATTTAGCGGCCTGATCGGCGTCTGCTAGCTGTCCGCTATCTGACTGCTCGGTAGTTAACGCCTCGCGGTCGCCGCAGCGTCAGCGCACTGACTCCTAGCAGTCGCCGCAATGATTGCGTGGAGCGGATACAAAGCGATAGCGGTCGGGTTGCGCGTCTGCTAACTGTCGCCGTGTGGACCACCAAGTTTAGGGCGGTGTTGGAGCGGAGGCTTATAAGTAAGCTATGACCTTTACTCTATGTAGGTCGACTCTAAACAACTCTTTAATCGGCTCGGTTGTGTTGTCGGTAACTTAAAATTTAACTACAAATTCAACGTATTAATTAAGTATTTTTCACTGATTAATTTAATTAACCATTTTCAGAAATTGAAATCATGAATTGCGCACTTTAAGAAAGATGAATGACAACAATAAAAGAGCTCTTACCGGTTCTATTCATAAAATTAGGGAATTTGAATTAGAAAAAGTAAGTATACTGATCCTTCATCACATCACATCTCACGTTTGGAGCTACAAGGTAACAGCTATCGACTTTAGCTAAAGCTAGGTTTTTGTTTGTTTGAACGCGATATTTTCTGATACCAGCTTGTTTAAAAAAATATTTGATTACCGTTTATTGTCTGCCCAGATGGCCAACCACTTTTTCAATCTGGTTGTCTCCCCCAGGGTCGGGGAGACTTCGGAACTTACTTTTGAAATTATATTTTGAGTAAGTACTCGTATATCCCCTGCAAAGCATTACATTAAAGCCATAAAGGAAAGTGTCAAGAAGGATGTATAATAGTTACCTACACAACTCTATTCACTTTTGTCGAAATAAGATCGCTTTTTTAATTAAATAGCAAGTAACAATTTTTATTTTATTTCACTTATAGGTATCAGAAAGTGTAAACGTTTCAATAGGTACATATAATAAAGCTATGAAGCTATAATTCCATAATTTCTTTCAGGTATCTTTAGTAGAAGAATTTGATATTTTACAAATAGTTGGGGAAGGGTGGTTTGGAAAAATATTATTAGTAGAGCACAGAGCGTCTGACACAGAGATTGTGTTGAAAGCATTGCCCAAGCCGTATGTTTCTATAAGAGACTTTTACAGAGAGTTCCATTACGGTCTCCATCTGAGCGCACACAAGAACGTCGTCACCACGTTCGATGTCGCCTTTGAGACTGCTGGCTTTTACGTCTTCTGTCAAGAATATGCACCGCTAGGTACTTATCTATTTTATATACATATTATTTTCTATCTATACATACAACAAAACAGTCAACTATTTACATTGAAGATATTTAAAAAAAATAGATCGAGGTAATCGGGCAGCAGAGCACATTATTATTTTTTAATCGAACTTTTGTTTGTCTGTCTGTATCCTGGCCGCGATTAATGCCAAAACTAATGAACCTATTATGACAAAACTTGGCTAGCAAGGAGCCTGTTCTCTGGAGTAAGTTATAGGCTACTTTTTATCCCGTTTACTGAAGGGGAGATAAAGCCAAAATCCAAATTTGGCTATAAATCGCGTGTGCAACCCTCGGACGGTGTCGCGGGCAAGAGCTACTCGAGTCTTAAGAAAGTTGTGTCTACATTAGGATAAGGATTCATCACCTTACCTATTCCTGCCTCCTGCCGCCAGAATAACGACGCACCTGCAACATCTAAGTGTCTATAGGCCACATAGTACCCCAGCCGCGATTCACACTGAAACTATTTAACCGATAGTTCTGGGTACCCTTTGTTCCAAGCATTGTTCTACGTATGGTTTAACCCTCGGACGGTGTCGCGTCTTTAAAAAATAAGAAAATCCTCAGACGATCAGTGTAAGATATTTTGTTGCTCGACTGAATTACATAGAGTTTCTCTGTACTGACAGTGCACAGCGCCATCTTTTTTGAGATTTGGTACAAAATTTTTAGTCTATAAAAACAAACAGGTAAGTTAGAGTCTCTGAATGAAATATTAAAATTAAATTGAATTTAATGGCTTAGGCTACTTTATCTTAAAATTTTATTTTAGGAATGTTTAAAATAAAACAATTAAATAAAAACGCGAAAGAAATCGCGGGCACAGCTAATTATAAATATGATTATAGAAATCGCCACACTGAGACCTGAGACTCAGAGATCAGACCTGTTTAATGAATCCCTTATGACTTTAGGTGTCCCACAACAGATAGTGAAAACGAAAGCAATATTAAGCATATTATGTTATTTTTTGGATATTTGATACCAAAGGCCGCTAAACTATCATTTAACAATTTAACCTAATGGTAATAATAAAATCGATTTAACATCCATACATCATTTGAAGAGTTCTTGGGTTTTTGCCAATTTAGACATATACGATTGCAATGAGATTTGCATTATTATTATTATTAGTTGTTTACATAATGACAATTTACTGCGCAATTGTTTCGAGAATTCGGAATAGATATTATTTTAATGGAGAATGGATTTGTTCGCATGAAGCTAGAAGTGTTATGTGGAGATTATACTCGTAACAATGACTTGTCCACATTAAACAAAACATCTATACATTGCGGCGACATACTTTCAATCATAAGTGCCTACATAACGATACATTGGGGAGGCATAATACATTCGTGGCGGTGAAACCATCGAATCACCCATACATCTTTTCAAACCAATCGATTCAGTCGATTAGAATTTACGTGGAAGGATAATTCTTACTACCCGTTATCCTATTACCCGTTTTCCCGCAGTAATAAGCAGCCTATGTTCATCATAGATAATGTTAGCTACTAATGCTACAAGAATTTTTCGAATTTGTCCAATAGTTTCCGAGTCCATTCGATACAAACAAGTGTAGATGTTTTACATTGATATTCCTTTTTCTATAAGTAATATCAGTGTAAAATATTTATACTACTTAATTGTTACTAACATTTTAGGGTGTAACTTAATATTTATATATGATAAACTAAATGTCGGCAGGAAGTGGGATGAGTTTTTACACAATCGATAGAATCGGGCATTACTTTGCGGAAACCTATATTTACCTAAATCAAAATTAAAATATAATTTTTCAAAGTTATACTTAACAAAATATTATATGTATATAACTATTCAACTTAAATTAACTATGAAACAAAATTTATTGCAATCTGGATAAACTAATAAATGTGCCGAATTTCAGGTATGTGGGATTAAATAGGTTTCTAATTATGGAGGGTTCAAAATTAAAATAATTAATGTAAAATTACATACTGCGCTAAGTTGCCAGGAGGTTTCTTTGAACTTAGCTTGATATAGAGCCGCGTGTCTACTTCTGGTGTATAATGTTATTCAGCTGGATTAGGTATAATTAGTTATTGGATTTAAGTTAAGTTTAAAGTTATTAATTAACAAAATGTACTTTACAGGCGACCTTACATCTAACATGCTGGACACGGGTATAGGAGAAATCCATACAAAAAGAGTGGCAAAGCAATTGGCAGCCGCTCTCGAACATTTACACCAAAGGGACCTCGTCCATCGAGATGTCAAACTGGATAACATATTGATCTTTAAAACCGATTTCTCAAGAATAAAGTTGTGTGATTTTGGTGAAACTAGAAAAGTACAGTCGACGGTCAGACGAAGAAACGAATGGTTACCGTATTCACCACCCGAGGTGTTAAATTTATCCATGGATAGTACTTACAAGTAATAATTTAACATTTGCTAAAACGAATAAATTGGCAATCGCAGGCTATCAAATAAATATCCGTCGTACAAATAGAATAGCTGCTTCGCCTGAATACACACGGTCGGCTCGACCGTTTGTTAGAGGGCCAAGTCCACCATTTACCCACCTCCCCCCACGCCATTTTCCGAATCGAAAATGATGATGACGGAAATGCGTGTGCGTCGGAAGTTAGACTTACTTTATCGTCAATGGAATGTCCGTCGCAATACAAGTTAGTCACGTTGAAACGACACCAATCAATCTAGTTTCTGTCATATAACGATATAATTAGAATGGCACGTAGGTATTGTTGTTGTGTATGTATATGTAAGTAATTCGGTGGCTGTCATTATTTATCTTCACGGTTTTGTGATTTTTTATATATTATCTAGTTTAGTATATAACCTGCCTCGAAACATACCCGCTAGCCAAATTTCATCATGATCGGTTTAGTAGTTTCATCGTGAATTACAGCCTCGATACAAACGGACAAAAATTCAAAAATATTTAAAATGTATTCAGCTCACCATTTATAATGACCTGGGCCTATTTTGTTTAAAATATCTTCAATCTACAGAATTCACTTTTGCGCATTTTTATTACATGCATAAGATAGGAATAATAATAATATAATAATGTTGGAGCAAGAATTAATTGTGTTAGTTTGCAAAAAATCTATTTCAAAGGTTTTTTTAACAAGATTAAACCAACCGTCTCATAGCATTCATTATATTATGTTAGTCCACCTGAACTCAGAGGTGGATTTACACTAGGGGCAGGCGGGGCTAGTATCCAGGGCGGCAAATTTTATGGAGCGGCAAAATTTGGAAAGTAAAAAATTAAAGATTACCTAACAGGATTGACTAATTATTTTAATCAAAAATCTCTTTTAATTGATCATTCAAAATACTTAATTCGTAGATTTTTTGTAAATTATAATTTTGACACTTTTAGTGAATAATAATAGTAAAATATTTATTTATATCTTTGAAAATTGGAAGTAATATTCGTTTTCTATTTTCTGGAACTAACGAAATTCAATTGGCAGTTTTTTCCGAGTAATTTTAACATATCAAAATATAAACTTCGATCAATTATTTTTTAAAGAATATTCAATAATTCATCGATTACACTAATTTATTGAAATTTAAAAGGAAAACCTTAAATTTTAAATTTTATAAACTATTCATCTTAATAATAATAAATTAGTTATCTTATTTTTGAACTGTAAGTTTGAGTGAAATTTCAGTATCGGGGCGGTTTTTTGGTGCCCAGGGGCGGTATTAATTTTAAATCCGGCCCTGCCTGAATTGTACCATTTTTCTTTGTGAATTCCACCGATAAAAACAAATCACGAAAAGCAGAAGAAATCCATTGTATATAGGTCTAGTGGTTTGCCCTTCAAATTTCCATTCTAATACCTAGACCATGTTTGAACACCGCCATGTACCGTGTACACAGTTTCGTTTGTTATGTTATTACCGATGATTTCAATCTTCGTTCATTAAGATATTCATCAAATCAAAAATAGAAGAAGGCTATCTATTGCTTTGTCTCTGACCTCTCCAATTTGGAGAATAATCATAGAACTAATTTAAGGAATCTGGATTATATTACCATACCCCCAACCAAGATCTGACGTCAATATTAAATATTATAATAGGACCAACTATCTTACACTTACAAGAGGGTTTGTTTTGACTTAGAATTCTACAAAAAAATTGCAGAAAGAGAGTTTAGCCAATCTAGAGTGAGTTAGTAGTACCAGGTAGGTATTAGTGACAGGTTTTCGTTAAGATCCTCCAGGATAGTAACTTTAGACTCTTGACATACTTCGTAGCAGTGATCTGGGTATACACATAATGAAAAAGCTTTGAATTTTTAAAGAATATTGATCAGGAAACTCAATTAGAAATTGATATGATGAAAGCCCTTATACACACACAGGCCATTATCAGTTTAATCATATTAAATTATGAAACAGAGTAATATCCTACCATCAACCGGGCCTCAGCGACGATGCCTTAACTTGTAGCTACTTTGAGACGGATTTTCAATGTATATTGATTTTTTATCATTTAATGGCCGTAGTCACATGTGCGTTTGTTTTTAGCATTATTTTGTTTGTAAGACGAATGAAAAATGTAGTCATAAACAAGAGATTATATAACTAAACAATAATATTTTTACTACCTACGAAATATCAGTAACAAATTTGTGTGTATATTTTCAGAGCTCTCGTTACTCATGACATATGGCAGTTCGGTATAGTTATCTTCATTTGTCTGACGGGCTGCTTGCCCTGGCAGAAGGCTGCGTTTGACGATCCTCGGTATTTCAGGTACGTAAACCGGTAACGGTGGTAACGGTAACCGCTGAAGCCTCGGTGGTCTCGTGATTCGCGCTTCAAACTTCTGTTCCGGTATTCCAAATTCTAACTTATGTACATTTTCTGAGTCTCTTACGGTGAGGAAGACATAGTGAGAAAATCCGAATTCTCTTTTCTGGTAGTACCTACTAGTAGGTACCCTCGGTTATATATTATTATGTTTTTTATGGGATAGGACAGCGAACAAGCACACGGGTCTCGTGACGGTAAAAGACTACTGTGATCTTTTGTTGTCCGTGGTGGGGCTGTTAGAGTATATGTCCAAAAAACGGAACAAGATAGTGTCATCATGGCGACAGGAATAGTTAAGGCGGTGAATCCCTACTCGGGTGAGTTCCTGCACAGCACTCTACACAGGGAACCGACACGAAGATAAATTCAATATTGTAATGTACTCGTAATAAAATTT
Source organism: Lasaia peninsularis (assembly GCA_018236625.1). Taxonomy (NCBI): domain Eukaryota; kingdom Metazoa; phylum Arthropoda; class Insecta; order Lepidoptera; family Riodinidae; genus Lasaia; species Lasaia peninsularis. Next base: position 2,340 of record DVZL01008757.1, on the reverse strand, counting down.
GAATATCATTGTGGACTCTAGAAGACAGTTGTCTAAAATAATAATATATTTCTTTTCAGCTATTATAATTGGTACAACAGCGCCAATCCTTTGAAAAGACAACCCAAGCTATGGAAAATGGTGTCTTCAAGGGTACAAAAACTATTTAAAAAGTTTGTTGAACCAAGAGTTGACAAGCGAGCTTCAAATTTTAATGATTTACCGAGGTTCATAGAAGACAGGTGGATGGCAAAAGGATATACGGACAGAGTCGGTAGGTACACTGTATCAAATTATTTATATAATCAAGCATTACTTTGCGGAAATCCAAACTTTAGCAACTGGTTGTACAGCCCTGGAGTACTCACGACGACAGTAAATAGTGTCTTTCTTGACCGAGTCACGCAATACACGGCGGGATATAAAGATACGACTTCTTCTACGCCAAGTTACCTCTACTCACTAATTTTTTAGATTTTTTTATTTAAACGTAACCAAAGAGTTAATACATACATATACGTGGTAGATATACATACCTACTACATATCGCACCTTTAGAATAAAACTGACTTAAATCTAAAATATTTGATATCGAGTTGTAAAAAATGAAGTGTAAAAGTTAAATTTAAGCTAGTACAAAAGTCAAGTGAGTTATGCCCATATAATTCTAAAGGTGCCAATATTTAATATCGCCATACTCCTCGCTATTTTGAACACATATTTTCATACAAAATTTGCCTCTTGTTTTTACAACTTTCTGAGGATTAATATTTCCTTATCGACTCGACTACTCCTGTTCAATTTCAATTTCAAATCATCAAAACCATTTCATCGATATAGTAATCGTCGAAATTTAGTAGATACCTAGATAGTTACAGGTGTCATTATAGTTTACGAGCGCTGATCATGAATATTATGCAGTATTCATTTTTTGGGTCTGTTTGGCGGGGGGGGGGGGAGGGGCGACGCGGGAGGTAGCGCACCAACGCGATCTACTGGTTAATCCAGTTGTCGTGTCCCTGTAGTACAATTACGCACGTTTTGTTAACTTTGTTATCTGTTTAATGTTATTTTTGTAGATTTCGTTGTTATATTGTCTATTGTTATTTTTGTTGGTTTCTTTTTACCTGTTTATTTTTGGTGTTTGATTTGTTGATTTTTCTGTTATTTATTTGTATTTTGTGTCCGCATTGTTTGTTATCTATTAAAGTTTGTGGAGTGTTTTTGAAATGACAAAAATAAAGTACTTACACGGCAGGCTAGAACAATTCTTATTTAATTATTCTTAAAAATAAGTGACAGTTTAAAGGAAATAAAAAATATATAAAAATAAAACCCACATCTATTTTTTATTTATTTATGCTCTCTTTATGATAAATATCAATCATTTCGCGTAGCTGTAGGGTGGCTGGTTCCAGAATTGCAACGCACCGTGACAACCTTTGATATCTATAGGCGACGTGTATTTCTTACCATCAGGAGATCTGTCTGCTTGTTTGCCTTCCAATATCATATAAAAACCTACGATCGCATTTTATGACCTGCCTTATAGGTAAGCAAATGTACATTCTTTGTCCTAGCGAGGAATCGTATATGCAACCTTCGTAATGAGAAAGCTCTACACCATAAAGGCGGGCAATTACATATAACTACTATGAAATTGCAAAATTAAAGTAATATTAAATTCTGTGCATTAAGCATTTTTGGATGCAACTATACACCGGCGCAAACGTCGTTGCGACACTTGTACCGACATATCGTAGGCAGGGCGTAGCATCATACATAGGTACATATTAATCTACCAGATGTATCTGCGACTTCGTTGTCGTTTGCTTCATTTGTTTTGTTTCTATTTAAGTATTCCAGTGGATTAATGTTGCTAACTAATGCCCGTAACACCAGCATGTAATTTATTTTCTTTGGTGCAAAATCTTGTAAAATTGTTAATTTGTCCAGAGATATTTATCACTGTTGTCTTGTTCCAGCCGGTGGAGATATAGACGAGCTTTGTCCTTCCATGTACAGTTTCCACAGTGATCCCAATGAGAAACACACACTATTGAAACATTTCCGGGAAAACGGAATCGAAGTCACTGTCGACCGACAAGCCAAGAAACAAAGGATTCGGGATTGGATTCAGAATAGTGTTATCGAAGAAGCAGACGAAGAGGTTGGCAAATATTATTGTTTTAAGTGTGCGTACACATTAAATAAAAGCAAAAAATATTACTAAAATAGACTAACACATACATATACTCAATTATAAGAAATAAGTTATAATATAAAAATAAATAATAGTTTAAAAAAACTAAAAACACGCTTTTATTTCTTATACAGCTAAAAACTAGAAAATAATTCTAA
>DVZL01008756.1:0-10099 GCA_018236625.1 Lasaia peninsularis | reverse complement strand
TCCTAGAGGCCCAGAGAAACAAGAAAAACTCAAAAGAACTCAAAAAAAAGAAAAAAAAAGTATCGAACGGGCTGGGTTTTAAACCTGGAATTCTGCGTATTAAAGCGCCCGATTTCCTAACTAAGCTACAATAACTTAACAAAACGTTGCCAAATTTAACTTTGTATTGAAATGATAAAAGTTTATATTCCATGAAAACACGATTAATAAAAGAAACCTGAAAATAAAACCTAGCTAGATCGATTTATCGCCCCCCAAACGCCCTACATACAAAACTTCAAGAAAATCGTTCGAGCCGTTTTTGAAATCGCTGATATATATACAAAAAAATGCTTGTTTAAAGGTATTAAATACATTGGTTGAACTTTATATAAAGGTTTTGGATTGACGAAATTCGTTAAATAGAGGTACCTATTTACGTATACTTTTTCTTGATAGTTAAAAATTCGTTATAAAGAGGTTGTTCGCAAAAAAATGATCGTAATGTAAAGGGATATTTTACATTGACTCTTATGAACAATTCAAGGGGATTACGAAGAATTTGTGAAATCGAGGAAATCGTTATATTGAGGTGCGTTATATTAAGGTTGCACTGGAATAACATTTGTGCTAAATCGAGTGGCTGACACATATAATTTTCTTCTCGTTAGATAGAGAGTTAAAAGAGGATAGGTAACAGTATTTTTTCTAATTGTGTTTCAAAAACTATTTTCTTAAACAACACCATTTTAGATACTTTGTTAAACAATAGCTGTTGCCTTCAACTTCGTCCGAGTAAATTTCGAGTTGAATGTAAGTACATATTATAAAACAGTAAAAATATTTTGTCTGTAAATTTAACATTTACTGATATTTTTACTGTTTTATTATAATGTATAGATTATTATAGTAAAAAGATAAGAGTAGGTAACAAACAAATACTAATATCCTTCAATAATATAAAGCGAATTTGAAGTTTAAGGCGCAAGAGCTTTATAAAACTACAATGTCTTTGTATATTTTTTTTTCATAGTCTTTGTATGTATTAATTAATCTATTTATATATGTGATTCTACATTATAATCCAATCTTTGTAGAAGGATTTATTGTTTAATGTATTTAACATCTACTCGTATTAGGTACTAAAAAAATCCAGTGCAATTTAGGCATAGACAAAAACGCGGGCGACAGCTGCTTCATTGTTAACTCAATTTTTTTTCCTTTTATGATATGCGTTTAGACTTTCTAACGGTTAAGTGTTGAGAAAATGGTATTCATCAAAGCAAACATTCAAAAATACCCATGTTTACTAACGTAAATCATGCAAGTAAAATTGTCAACAACAATATACCTACTCTAGACATAGATTTGTCGATGCATTCTTGCACGGGTTTCGATTGGATAACTTTGGCGTAATATTTTATTTTTCTAAATTTGAAAGTGAGAAATATTCATCGCATATACTTAGACAGATATAAGTAAATTAAAATTTTACTTGTATATATGTTTTTCCAATATATAACCAATTTATTGAATAATTGAAGATTTTTATTTTTCTACAGAAAGTAAAAAACGTATCGAAATTAACCCAGTAATTTTTCTGTGATGCAAAAATAATCATACACAGATAAAAAAAATGACAAATGTCGTCCTTCCAGTCATTATTTTAAAAGTATCTTTAATATTTTATTTTGTTATAAGTTTGTTAATTTAAGCGTTAGGTCATTTAGTGTCCAATAGATTGTGCTTAAATTTTTTAGACACGTGGCAGCGCGTTAAGCCAAATTCATAGAAAATTACAGGGAACGCATTGCATCGTAGTGTGCAATATTAGGCGAGAGATGTTGAGCTACCTTTGACCTCTTCACAACTAGAAATGTACTCCCACATATCCACATGAAATTTCGCACATTTCGCAATACCTTAAAACCTAACGGGGATATGGGCGTGTCGTTATTTTTTTTTTAAAAACATCGCCTTTGTGGTGTCCCTGGTTCAATTCTCAGGTTGGGCAATTTTTTTTAAACCACAATTAGCTAAGGTAATTGTGGGTGTTCTAGTATATCTTCTGGACTTACGACTACTAGCACACCTCTGCCTACCCCTTCGGGGATAATACGGGAAGGGGTACTTTTTTTAAAGAAAACATTAATTTCTGTACATGATTGACACACTTACTGCCAAAACTAGACAAACACAATCTTAAACTAGAGTTACGATATTTTAGAATTTTCTATGTATCTTGGCATCGCAAGTCTTTTATCTTTATAGTATCTAAACTTAGGTTTCGTTTCACATTTATATTTTTCATAAGTAATGACATTTCGATACCGGCGAATTTCGTACCGCCCGTACTTAGGGGTATGAAAAATTGATGTTGGCCGATTCTCTGACCTACTCAATACGCTCACAAAATTTCATAACAATCGGTCAAGCTGTTTCGGAGGAGCCCGGGAACGAACATTGTGACACGTAAAACGAATGAAACCTTTTTTTATTAAATATATTTCTTGTTCGTTTATTAGATTATACAAAATTTTGAGGTTATAAGGTTTTGGGTATTTGGTTAACATTAAGGTTTACGGATGATACTAATGAATGATTTATAATTATTTTATGATCATTATCGAATGCTTTCTTACTTCTCATGATGTTGTAATAATAAAGGTTATATCAAATTTCAGTAAAGAATAATATTTTCATATACTATGATGATAGTACTCATAACAAATGGTGAATTATTATTAATATAAATGCTGATTGCCTTTTTTCAATCGAATGTTATTTTAATTTTTTTTTATTAGTAATATTTTAATTCAATTTGCGTTATGAAATATGATTAAATCCTGAAACTTCATATTTTATAGTTTAATATAGCGAAAATGCCTTCTACGTCCCAAAAAGTGTCATAAATGGACGTTATGACACCAAGGATAAGTAGGTAGGTCGGTGATGAGGTGGTGAGGTATGGCAGCACTCTACCATCATTACTACTTCACTGATGATAAATAAAATTATAAATTATATTACAAAAAAGTTATAATCATTTTGTATAAAAAATATTATAAACAATAACAAACTTTACAAATGGTAACAACAGGTGATAACAAATTATTTGGTTTTTAATGTTTTCCATGGTGGAAGCCCCAGTGCTTGTGGTCCTCGTGACCGCCCTTCTTCCCATGATCGTGGTGGTGGTGGTGGTGTTCGTCATGCCCGTGGTGACCCTTGTGGCCGTGGTGGTCTTCATCGTAGTGGTGTTTGTCATGGTGTCCGTGTTTACCGTGATGACCTTCATGATGGCCGGAGTGGTGGTGTCCTCCCTTCTTGTGGTGACCGCCATGATCTTCATGATGTTTGTGGTGGTGTCCGTGCTTATGGTGCTTGCCTTCATCATGATGGCCGTCATGGAAGTGATGATCCTTGTGGAAGTGATCCTTGTGGTATTTCTTGTGATAACCATCGGTATGTTCACCCTTATCGTGGTGTTCGTGGTGGCCATGCTTGCCTCCTTTGTGATGGTGACCATGTTCGTGGTGCTCGCCGTGGTGGTCATGTTCATCCCAGTGCTTCTTGTGGCCGCCACCGTGCTCGTGGTGATGCCCTTCGTGGTGGTGTTTACCATGATGTCCCTCATCGCCCTTGTGGTGGTGGTGGTGTCCTTTGTGGCCCTTGCCTCCTTTGCCGCCATGTTCGTGGTGGTGATGCTCATGGTGGTGATGGCCTCCGCCATGTTCGTGGTGGTGGCCCTTGCTCTCAGCCACCGCGAGGTCTTCAGCCTCGTAAGCGGTGCATGCTGCCGCCACGAAGAGAACTCCTAATGCTATCAACGCTCTCATTTTGGTTTCCAGAGCCGGTAGATGGCTCGCTATCGGAAGTCCGGTTGTGAGTGATGCCTGACCCGGTGATCGAGTATTTTATATTAAACCAAGAGTCAGTATAGTCTGCAGCGATGGAGAAATATCTATTAATATTCCGCAACCGCAGCGCGGCGCTGGTTCAGGGTCAATTAAAAACGTTTGTATTTTTTGTCACTCGGTATGTAACCTTACACTTGTTGGAATCACTTTCCATCGTTTAATTATCACTTTATGAGACGAATCTGCATAATACATTACAGGACAGTCTCTAGTGGTATTCCTATGGATATTAAACGGCAAACAAATCTTCTATAACTTAGAAATAATTATTAACAAGAATCACTTATATGTTTGAGCGTAATCAGTATCAGTACACCGGGTAACACCGGGTAGGGCAACTTGTTTAATATATCTGAAAATCGGATAGCGTCGGCTAATCGTTAGTGCATAAGTATGTATCTCAGCCTTCCCTTTCAGAGATATGAGCGTGGGAATATTTATTTATTTGCTTAAGAAATAATTGACGGGTTAGCCATGTCCAAATAATCCAATAATAAAATGACGCGTTGCCTAACGTGAGCTGGGATATATTTGTGTTTATTAAGTTTACTTATAATTTGGTTATAACTTATTAACTTATTCACGAGAGGAACAAGCAAACGGCTTCCCATCCCAGCCTCAGGTTGGCAACTCACCATTTCCACCTTTGGCGTTTATAAGCGACGTGTATTTCTTACCATCAGGAAATCCTTCTCCTTGTTTGCCTTCCAATATCATAATAAAAAAAAGGTTATACCAAATTATCTCTTTTTTTCAAAGAGATTATCTCTTTCTAACACAAACAAAAATAAATAAATAAATTTGCTAATTGTAGCGTGCTTAAACAGTGGAAGGCAGTCTTCTCTGGCATAAAACCAATTTCAGACAATGTAAGGTTTTTTCGACACGGGAATGGAACACGGGAACTCGTACATCCAAATCGAACTACAGCCACACTCGACATTTTTTTAATATGTATTTTTTTCTTCTAATATCACATGTGTAAATATATCTAAAATAAATACACAATCACAGTAGAATCACTACATAGCATATGTTCTTTACACTGTGAGAGTATAAAAAAGGCGCTTTCTTTGTCCCTATATCCCTTTGTATGCTTAAATCTCTAAAACTGCGCAACGGATTTTGATGCGGTTTTCTTAAATGGATAGAGTGATTCAAGAGGAAGGATGTATGTACATAACGTGTATAGTATACCCGTGTGAAGCCGGGGCGGGCCGCTAGTATTCTATATTATTTTAAAACTTCCACATATTCATATATTAAATGAGACACACATGCAGTTTTTCATATAGCTTATAATATATGTAAAAAAGTACAAGTTTTTCTCATTTAAAATATGAACATAATCACAGGTTTGTGTTTATTTTTTAATACCTACACCAATCAAGGAATCAATTATGAGACATATAAAATTTAATGTTATAAAGCAGGAATAATTATTCATCTCTTATATTTTTGGTATCAAATCGCTTCATGGGAGATTGCACCCCAGACTTTGGAACCCCTGCTTTACTTGATTGGTTCAAAGTCATCTAATTTACTTCTACATTTATGAGGGCATGTAAGCTGCTATTGTGATTTGTTCTATATTTTCGTCGTGCGATGAACACATGAGAGTTTTTTATTTAGAGAAACCACACTTCAAACTTAGCAGTACTTTTCAATCTTTAAACAGATATTGTGGACAGAATGACAAGGTATTATAGTGTGGGTGGAAAAATGTATGTAAGATGAAAAATTTAGAGAAGTTTTCGGTTTGATGTAAATTTTATTCCAAACATTTTAAAAAGTCATCAATTTTCAAACATAATATGTGTACCTACATGTATTTGTGTATATGTTTATGTATTTCATTATTTGTGTATGATGTGTATTTATTTTACTTGTCATTCAATATTATAAAGATTGTAAATAGACTATTTGCAACACTTTGTTAAATAAGGTATTAAGTCTCTGTTTGAGGGCTGTCGTCGTCTGTGTTTTAGAGATCGCTACTTAGCGATAAGACCGCCTTTGTAATAAATATTAAAACTAGCAGTTCCCGCGACTACGTCCGCGTTTTTATTTATTTTATTTTATGCATTTCTAAAATAAGAGTAGCCTGAGCGATTTCTTATTATGTCAGCTATCTGCCATTGAAAATTCCATCAAAATCGGTCCAGCCGTTTTAGAGATTATGTACAAACAAAGGTATAAACAAACTGACAGACGGACAGACAGATAGATAGAAAGACAGATAAACAGACAGACAAAAATTCTAAAAAATACTATTTTGGTATATGTAGGTACTACATATTGTAAACATACATAATATTATGCATTTTGTAAAAAGCGGTTATTTTAATATTACCTGCAGACACTCCAATTTTATTTATTTGGATAGATAATAAGATGTTCTTTTCATTTATTCATTCATTCTTTCATTCATTGATTGATTCATTCATTCATTAATCCATTCACACATTCATTCATTAATTAAGTTATGCACCTGATAAGTAACGTGAAAAGTAATAATATGAATAGTGGATGATAGTAGTACCTACGTTCTATCTTGTGATAACTGGAAATATTTTACCGCAAATGGGCAAATATTTTTTTTAAATATTATGATGTATTAATTTGTGAGAGCCTTGGTGGCCTAGCGGTACGCGCTTCGGTCTTCCGGGCCATTCGGGTAATCCAACTTCGAACCCCGCCATGTACCTACCAATGAGTTTTGTAACATATGTAGGTACATTTTCTGAGTTCTCTTATGGTGAAGGAAAACATCGTGCGGAAAACAGGATTCATTGAATTCGACCCAATCTGTGTTTGGACCTAGCTTCTCTTCTGGGTTGCAGAGGTCAGATGGTAGTTGCTTTGCGTAAAAACTGGTGTCCTAGTCAAATCCCCTAGTTTAGGTAGCCGACCCCGACATCATCTGATATAATACCAGATAAGGCTAAGATGAGGAAGAAGATGTAATAATTTATGAAAGTATATTGCTACAATTTGTATATTATATTACGCCACTTTTATTTTGTACCAGTTGTTGCCCACTATAGTAGGTCATTTAGTTCTCGTATTTATTTATTTTATACAAACTTTTATTATCATACTAGCTTTCTTGCCGCGGGCGAAACCGCGTGAATTATTTTAATAACATACTTAGATAACTTTCAAAGAGCAGCACTTTTTTCGACTTAGAAGTTAAATAGCTAGTAACTTGCGTAAAAACATAACCTCTTTTTAATGTAGTCGGTTAAAAGTAGTCCATGTGTTATATTCATGTATGAGATAGGTATGTATTTTAAGTTTCATCCGAATACATTAGGTAGTTTTTTTTTTTTGAAAGAGTAACAAACATCCGTAGATGTATCCATAGTTATATTGTTTTTTTCAGCCCTTGGGGTTTGAAATCTAAAAAGAATCTATGTCGAATGCTTACATAATAAGATAAATATGTATGTGAAATTCTAAGTTTCCATTCTTAAGTGTTTGGCATGTGTTCATATATCAGTCAATCACTTTTACTTTTGCCCGATCTCTAAAACTTAGCATAAGTACCTAGGTATGTAGCTCAATCTGTCATATTATCTTAAAAATGCAGCTACAGATAGAAACAGGTGCCTGTCGTGTGGTCTTTTGAATAACCCATTGAATTTTAATAGATATTTTTAGTTATTTTACATAATATTACGGCTATTGTTAGGAGCTAGGGTTCAATTGCGTTGAATAAAAAGCAAATTAAAAATAAAATACTTAATTACACAATACGATACTGAACAAAACAAACTTTAGAAAGATACTGACTTAATAACGAAATGAAATAAGGCAGCTTGTAATATAAGGTCATTCCATTCCAAAAAAAAAACTTTTTTTAGGATTCCGTACCTAAAGGGTAAAAACGTAACCCCATTACTAAGACTCCGTTATCCGTCTGCCTGTCTGTCACCAGGAAGTATTTCGTGAACCGCGTTAGCTAGAAATTTTCAAAGACGATGTATTTCTGTTGCCGCTACATAAAATACAGTAGGTATTTGAAAAAAAAGTTAGAAGCAAAATTAAATATTTTGAAATACCCACGAAGGTTAAAATGTGATCTGTCATTAAATGAACAAGTTTTAGAGTTTTATGATAACGTTAATGATATAGAATAATTTTTACTATATTGCTATAAAAATATAAAAAAAAATATTGGTGACAGCAGCTCTCGACGTATTTTTTTTGTTTTTAAATGAAGTTTATAGGGTCAAACAAATTCTTTAAGTAGGGAGTTATTTTAATTATTTTATACTTTTTTAATCATAATTTAGTTTGAACTAAAAATATAGAAATAAACTAGCTATATTTCCCGTCACGAGAAGCTATACTTTTTGTAAACAAACTTCCATTACCAAGTAAGTATTTTTACTGCGAGACATTAACGAACTGACCATATTCAATCGAAGTAAAAACATATACGGGTTAGTAATAACCTTTTTAATTTAGTCTAATATTATTTAACAAGTATCGTTTTTGCTTCGTGGTACGGGAATGCGCCGATCTCAGCCAAAGCAAATTTTCACTCCGCTATTTTGAAATAAACGTCATTCGAGTTTTGAATACGCACGAATATGTTTCATTGCTTAATAAAAATCGCGGATTTGGTTGTTATTTATTAATTTTGTTATTTTTCGTTATCATTTTGTTACTTTTGTTAGTTTTGTTAATTATTGCCTTAATTTATTTTTCTTTTTTGTTATTAAACACGCGATAACAAATTTTGTTATCGTGTGTTTACGTATAATGAAATGGATGAATAATTATAATAAGTATAATTATTATTTCTATTTCTATTTGCATTTTTCTACGGATGCTATTCTATGTAAAAAAATAAATACTTTTTTCCTTTGACCCAAACGTTGGGAACTTCTGAACGTATGTTTACATAATTTATATGTGACTCGTGACAGATAGTATAGTGTAGTCTTTTTTCGAGAATATTCCATCGTCCTTTCGTAACAATATACGAAACTAGGTACATATTGCGACAAATCTCTCTGTATTGGTCCTGGGCTGCAAGTTAGATGGAAGTATCTTACGACTGTCCTTATGGAATTCAGTCATTACGTTTTCCTTCCGATATCATTTCAGATCTTTTCATTGTCAATGGTTTGTAGTAATACCGCATAAACTTACACAACATACTTATCATAAAATAAATTATCGTCCCGCGCTTATCCCCAAAGGGGTAGGCGGAGGTACATACTTAGATACCCACGATTAGCCCACGATATTAGGTTCCATGATGTGACAGGTGGCAAACCCGTCGCCCTTTCGGACACAAATCCAACACTTTTCAGATAGGTACACCGAATAATCTCATAGAACAGATTTGCCCTCAAATTACGCCTCCAATAAAAAAAAATATTTTTTTTTAAATTATATTTTTCAAAAATCGTTTTCATGTGAAATATGTTCCAGGTAATCCGTTGCTAAAGCTCCTTGATTGACGGCTTAAAATCTTCAGCTAATCTGAATCATCTGCTCATTGGTTTCTCTCACACACAAAACACCGCTATTTGGATAGCGCTAAACAATCCTTCCGAGTGACTAAACTTGTTAAATATCCCTTGTTGAACGTCCGGTATCTTTCTATGTACTTTTGTTTGCATATTCAGTTCGATTATACACGCGTATCAGTTTATCCATTCGGTTTGTAAATGATGAAGTGAATTATAACATGCTTTTGTGGTATTTTTTGTAACAAATGAAATTCTTGTAACTGTTATTAAAATTAAAAGAAATAAGTATCCCCTAAAACTTGGTTGGTTAGTAGGTATTGCTATGAGTTTACAAGTAGGATGTTCAGGGTTACGTCTCCTATCTTCAGAGCAACTTCAGCATACCATCATAAATGTTTCTATTGTTAGCTCTGACATCATGATATTGATACATGAAGCAAAAACTTTAGATCCCTTTTACGAAAATTGCTCGGAGTAGTATGAAATTTGGCCCACTTATACGTAGGTCACACTATAAGTTTTGCGTAACTTAAAAAAACAACATTTGTAACCAAAATATTATGTTTATTGCTTTTCAAAACTTTCCTTTACATTTTAAACATTTTTTCATGCGATCGAACCATTTCTAAAACAGGAGGACCACAGATCTGAAGGCATGTTTTCTACGTGCTGATTGAACGCTATCACTGCCTCTTCGGAGTTGGTAAAAGT
>DVZL01008755.1:0-10099 GCA_018236625.1 Lasaia peninsularis | reverse complement strand
TGTCTATAGGCGACGTGTATTTCTTACCATCAGGAAATCCGTCTGCTTGTTTGCCTTCCATTACCATAAAAAAAAAAAAATAATAATATGACATAATTATTGTCATATAAACAAAATTTCTCCAACAAGTTATATATTATAGGAGGAAGCGTCCGCTTGCCAGATGATTTTTAAAAGTATATGGATTAACTCGTCAATAAACCTTATGATTTGGTTGTGTTATACATTTTCTAAATTAAAAATAATAAATGAATGAAAATCAGTATTAGATAACAACTTTATTACCTAAAACATCTGATTAATAATACTTAACAATACCTAAAATTAGAATTGCAACAATCATTAGATCTTGATGACGTCACGATTATCTTCATAATGACATTGAAAAAAGAATAACAAAACTATCCTATATCCTAATTTAGAAAACCTTACGCGTATCAAGAGAGCACGAATTCGACATAATTAGAGAGTAACAGTTGATAACTGACTCATCAGAACTGGGGTGCTATTATAATTTCGTGTCATCATACGTTCATTGTGAATTTAAATCTAGTATCATTGTTCGCTTTAGCCTAATCTCTCGATGGATATCAGATGATATTGGGGTCGACTACATAATATAGGGGATTCGACAAGGGCGACAGTTTTTACACAGAGCGACTGCCATCTGACGTTTGCAACCCAGAAAGGAAACCATGCCCTATCCTACATTAAGATGAATTCAAGTACCTACACGAATCCAAATTTCCCTACATTGTTTCCTTGCACCTTTCCTTAAGTACATTTTCAATTAAGTTAGAAAAACTCATTAGTACATGGTGGTGTTCAAAACTGGATTACAGAAAGTCCGAAGCGTTTACCAGTAGGCCCCGAGGCGTCACCAACCATGAAAGAAACCATGGTTACTTTAATATTGTTTATGTAATCGTAAAGAAAACAAAAGAACGAATTCGTTGATGAGTTTGGTAAGAAATCCTTACAGCCTATAGATAGTAGCCATCTTGAATCTAGAATGGATGGTCATATTCATAAGCTTATCGAACACCAGAGACTGGAAAATACTTAATATAGAGCGTAAACTCTCACCAGGAGTAAGTGAGGTGGTGGATTGTGAAAGGCTTTTTTATCATCCTTTTTCTGATCTTATTAATATAATTCTGGTACAAAACTAAGTCCTACTCATCCACATATTTTATGACATTGCTTTTTTAAAAAACTTGATCTTCAGTCTCTGATAGCAAACTTTCGAATATTTCAACCAAATTATCGATACCTTCCTTGAAATTCTCGTCGACACTGGGTTCCTCGTCTAAGAAGTAAGCGTGTGCGAAGTCTATAACTTTGACCGTTCCCCAAGCATTTGGGTTAGGAGTATCGCTTGCCAGCTGATCTAAAGTTGCTCGGTAATTCATTTTAATTTTTGACAATTTATCTTCATAGTTGTGTTCAAAAGAGTGATTTTGATTAAGCTTTTCGAGTGCTTCACTCCAAGATGATTTAATGGGTGGTGGTTGAGAGAAAGTGGTTTTGGCGAGAGTTATTGGAGTGAGAGGTACGGAACTAACTTTTTTGTAAATTGGTCCTTTGGATGAGATCTGTCCACTAAAGTTTGATCCTGTCGAAGGACTGTGCATTGAATGGATGGATTTTCGTCGAGTGATAGGCGGTGAACGGTACTCTAGTTGGGATCTGTAAAAGAAAATAGGTTTTAGTACTTTTTAACTTGGATATCAAGTAAAAGTGATGAAACAGGTGAAGCTACGGTGTCGTTTTAGAGTTCTGTGTAACTAAGCAAAATAATTTTCGCAAGTAGAATTTAAATAGAAAATATTATATTTCATAAAGATGATCTATGAAAATTACACTTATAACGGCAAATTATGTATTATTTTAAAACGAATTTGGTTACAACATTACGTTGTTGTAATATACAATGGTAAAAAAAAGTTATACTCGGTCAACCTTAAAGACATAATATGTTGTCACTGGCGTCTATTAGAACTTTTTAAGGGGAACATTTTCGTAGCACATAATTTTTGTATAACTCACACCGTTTACGCAACGCACTTAAAGAGAGATCTCAAAAAAAATTTTTTCCCACCTTTACAACATTTTTAACTATTTTAACTTGATTTTAATAGACTAATCAAGACAAAACTATTTTTGCAGTAGGTAAGTTGTTTCGAGATTAGCGCGTCCAACCAAACAAACTCTAACTTTGTATATGTAGCTCATGTATTGATAAGATTTGGCTAAAATAAGTACAAATATTGAATGATTTAAAAATGATATGATATGATATGTGTGTGTGTGTGCGTGTGTGTGTGCGTGTGTGTGTGTGTGTGCGTGCGTGCGTGCGTGCGTGCATGCGTGTGTGTGTGTGTGTGTGTACGTACGCGAGCGGGCGGAGGTGCGCGGCGTCGTAGGCCAGCAGCAGCGAGGCGGCCCGCAGCCGCAGCGCGCGCGGCGCCGCGGCCCAGTGCTGCAGCCGCCACAGCGGCGCCAGCACGCGCACGACGAGCGCGCGACACAGCGCGCCGCCCACGCCGTTCAGGAAGTTGCGGAACGCTACACATACCACACATACCGTCACTTCCGTAGCCTCGAAAGGGTGTGCATACATACATATGCACCCACGATTAGCCGACGATATTAGCTCCATAATGTGGCAGGTGGCAATTCCGTCACCGTGTCGGGCACGAATCCCAGGTTTCCCACGACGTTTTCCTTCAATGTAAGAGTACTCAGAAAATGTACATAAGTTTAAAATCTCATTGGTACATGGCGGAGTTCGAACATGGACTACCGCAAAAGAAGTCCGTAGCGTAAATAAAATTAGATAAACTTATTCGTTATTATATCGGTTACCTTCATATACTTAATACTTAAAAACAATACTGACCAAGCAGCAATTGAAAAGTACCTAGTAGGAAGAATTCATGTTCTATTAATTTGCAAACTAAATTTTACGAAATGGCTACCTTAAAAGAACTTTTTGAAAGGAATATGTCTAGCTACTTTTATCTTTATACAAACTGAGTAACATCTCATCGAATTTCTAAATATCATGATCTCGTGCTTCATAACATAATTCATAAATACACGACGTAGTAGTAGACGTAACGTATTATACCTACACTAAAAACTATTAACGTTTCTGAACGAAACTTTGAACCAGGCTTCATATTATGGATGTCAGACATGAAATAACTGACGTTCTGGCTCCACGTAACACGTTCCCCGATGTTTTCTTTCCGTACTTAAAAATAAATAAAAAATGAAGAGAAATCTTTTTTTTATTTAGTTGTTTTTGCCTATTGACATTTGATAACGAGATTTCGCCAATGTCTACGTAGTGACTAAGACACGGTGGAGTTTGTAAATGATCGGTTTAACTTGAAGTACAATTTTATTAGGATGTTTCCCCAACCTGAAACAAGCACAAAATAAAGGACAGTCACAAAAACGTAAAAAAAGTTTAGTTTGAACAACACAATAGACATTACGCAACTAAACATACAACAACAATTTATAATTTATTATTATATATCGGCAAATTAGATTAATAATGCGGGCGTGAGTATAGCGCAGCAAGGTCTGTAAGTTAATTGGGCGAGGAATATAAGAGGGTAAGATGTTATATAGTCTGGAGAACCCGAAGAGAGATCTTATACACATAAATAATTTCTTATGTGTTGAAGTACTCGAAATAAATAAATAAATATATAAACACCTGTCTTAACCATTGTCCCGTGCAGCTTCTTCCCGTATTCCTTGTTATACTTCTGCAGCTTGCCCGTCGCCAGCTTGAACACCTGATACCCCGGTATACAGAACCCGTATTCCTCTTTACACAATTTGTATTTACTCTGTTCCCTTTCGACTTTCTCTTTCGTTGCAAAAGGATCCCATGTTTTTCTTCCTATAAGTATTTGAATGTACCTATTAATAGAAGAGTTTGGGCGAAACTAACCCGAATCTAGTCTTTCCGAAGATCAAGAGTCTCTAAAACCCGTTATGAGTTAACTTTAAGAACTTTCTCCAAAACTATCCATGATTATTATAACTCTAATTCGCTTTCTAAATCACAACAGGGTCGTTTATTGATACATAAAGATTTTGCATTTTTTCAGTTTTGCAGTCAGTCAGACTAATAGTTAGGATCTCGCCTTTTTCACCTTCAACTGCCGCTGTAGTTACACCAGTAAACTGACTAACCGAATGCTCCTAGTAAGGCTGCAGTCTCAGATTAGGAATGTACTCCAAAATTATTTTGTGTATATCACCAAACATGCAATTGGCCTGTTTGCCTTATAATATAAAATCTTTATTCTTATAAGTAATGTTTGTGGAAGCTCAACATTTACCAATTTTGACGTCCATAATACAAGGCTCCAACATCCGTTGCGTCAAGTCCTCCAGTATGATATACTCCTGTTCGCAGCCGTTGTATGTAAACTTCTTGCAGCCGAAGTACTTGGGCATGAATTTCTTCAGCTCCATTAGGTCAGGGTCTTTGGTGTTCGTGATGCAGGCGTAGAACTCTACCTCACGTTTCTGGCTCTCTTTGAGTATTGGTTTGAGGATTTGATCATTGCATTGGAGTAATCCTGAAAAATGTATTGTTTAAGTGAATGAAATTAGATTATTTATCATTATTAACTTATACGAATTAAAATATGAATTTAAATAATTTAAACGCACTAAAACTGCAAAAAACGACGTATTTGAGACGATGTAAAATATTGGTTTGCACACACACAACACACACAAACACACACACACACATATGTCTCACCTCAAAACGCGTATACCGTCGCTTGTAAAAAAAATAAAAATCTAAATCCAATGGAACTTGACGGAATAATTGCGTAACAAACATAGGTACAAAAAAATTAATAACATAGACGAATTCAGAGGCACTTCTTTTCTCAAAAGTTGTTACAATAGAAATTAATAGATGTTCAAATTTTCGTCCACTCAAATGGCGAATCAGGCTAAAATCTTAAGAATCCTTATACTTCGTAAACTCCGAGGTAAGTAAATTATTTATGCTTGTGTTAGGGATGTTAGTCAACGATACTAACAAATAAAAATACTTAAATAGGTACTATAGTAAACTTAAACACCCAGACCCGGAAATTGCCCCCGTCGAGAATCGAACTCGGACCTCGAAACTATTCAATGGCGTTAGACGTGTACGCTAATATAACCCCTTGACTAACAAAGCGGTCAAAACTAACAAATGCAATTAATTATTCAATCTAAATTTAAACCAATAATTTTTATGAGACAAGGCAGGGAGCAAGCACACGGCTCTCCTGATGATGAGAGATAACATTGCCCTATTAGACACCATAGATGTTGTAGGTGCGTCGCTATCTAGTGGCCGGGCTGTTAGATCTGATTTGTATTGTTAATTGCCTTTTTAAAATCTCCAAGAAGAGCTATTATTTCTACAAAAATACCTGAATATTTAGCGTCAGTCGGCGCATTTTGGTGCCCAGCGACTTGTAACTCGTAGGCCTTCAGCTCGGGAGGTTCCGACAGCGGGAACGGTTTCGGCATTATCTCGTCCTCACGAGGAAGCAAATTATAATGGACCTACCAACAAGAACGCAACATTCATGACAAGTTTAACTAGATACACCATGCTCTGTGGTCGAGTAAAAGTTCTTTTCAGTTTGTCTGAAAAATATAACATTGCCTATAAATGGATTCGTCGATGGTGACGAGCTTGTCACGTCATGGGACCTAATATCGTCGACTAATCGTTTGGGCATGTCAATAGTTATTTGTAAACTAGCTGTGCCCGCGACTCCCTCCGCGTTTATATATATATATATAGTAATGTGATAAGGTTAGGACAAAGAAGAAAGAAAGATAAGATTAACCTGGCATATAGATCTCTGGCGTCGCACCAGCTTCCGTCTGTTGTGTTTGTGGGCAACATCACTCATTTAGTTTTACCTGAAAAAATACACAAGTTTTATAACATGGTCTAGAAACCTTCAAAAGTGGCTTTATCTGAAGGTTTGCAAGGCATCAGTGAGATCGACATCATACATCATGTCAGGGAAGGGGATCACTTTGATCTATGTTCGGTCTCCTCTTTTACAAAGAACCAAAAGTATGTTTTCTATAAAATATATTTTCAATCACGCCAAAACTACTGGACGGATTTTGATAAAACATGGCCATGTTTGAAATAATGTGCCAGAATAACACATGAGTTATAGAAATACTACTTTTGAATGTGGTTTTGTCTGTGACATAACATAGGTTGTAGCACGATGACGTAATTGCTACGGAGTTGTATTCCTCGTGGAGAATCGCGAGCAATAGTAAGTGTAGGTATATTAAAAAAAATTGATAGTGTTGCCACTATGAAACTTGGGTGTAATATACGTAATAATTTAAAAATACGCGACTTATATTTTTATGATCAGGAAATTCGCCTTTAAAAAAGATTACACGTGTCAAATATTGTGACTGTATACCTATTGTTTCATATTCTATATTACATAATAATTACATACATACTATTCCCATTAGCCAATGCCCCTGCGCAAGCGAAATATGAAACCCTGCGTGTAAAACTTGAAATACTAGTTCCTAGCGCTGGTTTCGAGAAAAATCTTTTTATGAACCGATTTAAAAAAAAAGAAAGAAGTCCTTAATTTAATCTATTTTTTTTACTTTTTTGTACATTTGTTGCGATTACTCGGTCAATTCTCAGTGTATTTTGGTATTTCCTTGTTTTTATTATAGATACTTAATACAAAGATGGTCCCATATAAATAACATGGCGGTTGGTTTAGTATTTTTTGTAACATGAACGAAAACAAAAAGTCATTTATCTTACAATATAATTACTGTTATTTACATACAATACATAGAATATCATTTATCAAACATAATAATGAAGATGAAGCCGCTTTAATGCAGTTTTACTACGTTTCACTGCACCATGATTTAAACTAAGTAAAAAGATCATTGAAGAAATTAATATATTACGAATTTAAACAGCCTCAAGGCAAGCACATTATATTGTTTTGTTATGGTTATTAATCAATTATAAACGGAAATAAGTACTTATAAAAATCCTCAAATAAAATAATAAATATTAGATCCAGAAATACATAAGTTGTTGATCCTTACAAAAATACTTGTGTTAGAATCAAATAAGAGTCTCATTAAAGACTGATGACGTTACGGGTGCATTTAAGACTCGAACGATAAGGTGTTCGTACTCTATAATTTGTATATCCAGGTTCTTGGTTGTTGATCCGATTCCCCTGTGTAGAATAGACCTGCCTTCCTACCAGGCAGCTTGTCAGAGGCGAGCATAGGTTAACTTGGTCACTCTCAACATGACCACTTGTAAAGTGCTGTGCAGCAACTTGTCCGGGTAGAGATCCACCGCCCTAGCTATTCCTATCGCCATAGTGACATTGTGATAGGGTAGCTGGTAGACTTGCACATACGGTCTTACATCCCGACTTCAGGACAGCGATGCATCTACATTATCTGTGGCGTGTATAAGCTTCGTGTGTCTCATACCATTAGAAGACCCGTGTACTTGTTCCCATAAAAAAAAACATTGTTTGTAGAGGCAAACACTAGGTACCAACATGATAAAAAATTAAATCCGTAAAAGAAAAGTAATGCTAATATTTTTATAAGTTTATTATAATATATTCATATTTTTTAATGAAAATAACTTTTTCTATTTACAAAACATTTAAATAATACCTAATTACTTAATTAATATTTATAAAGTCTAACAGGACGGACTTATATATACTTAAACCTTTTATTTAAACGCACCTATTTAGATTACCTATCCTAAGTTTTATTATATAGATTACCCGCGACTATACTATTACTATTAAAGTACTAGTATAGTACTATTACTTTTTACATTATACTGTTTTGTGGTCGCAGGCAATGTTTAATTTGTAAATGATAATTTTGGTGCAGTAAAACGGTAATATTCTAACTTAATTTCCAATAATAATAATCTATACAATATACCTACATATAATTAAACAATAGAAGAGTTAATTCAGCACATTGAATATATATTTTAAAAATAGGACTAGGCAACTAAAAACAGAGATAGATCATATTTTTAGAATCTTTATCCTTCTGTCTGTAACCCGGCCGCGATTCACGCTAAAATTACTGAACATAGCGGAACGAAATTTGGTTAAACCGTAGCTTACGTTCCGATTTAGAATGAAGTTTATTTTATTAGGGTTATCTCATAAACTTAAGGGGTTTCCCCCGGAGAATAGGAAAAGCCAAAATCCAAATTGGATAATAGATGCGCAGCCCGACTTCTTTTATTATACAGTCTATGACGTAATATTTTCAAGTCATAAGTTATGTTAGTTCAGAAGCTACAGCCATCAAATCTCTCACTATAAATGGTCGAATTACCATGTACTGGAATACAGAATAATCAGGATATTAAGAATCTTAAACTAGGAGATATGTAGATCCATTGTAATAATACCTACCCGAATAAATCATATTGGAAGTTCCTCTTATTATAGTATAATAAAAAAATTGTACCAACCTTACAAAAACAATGGTCACGAAATAAACAATCCTTCAGTCCTGCTCAGTAAGTACTACTATATATCTAATCAAATGACGTTTATCGGTTTCATATTCGCAAGCCGCGTTTCGATAAAAACATATGTTCGTAGAATTTTTTTATAATAGATAACTGATATGTCTCGCGATTTGCGCCATTTCTTTAATAAGGTATGTAACACACTTGCGTTTGTCTGATTTAGATGCGATAGTAAAACGCAGCAGTTTCTCAATGCAATAAATTTTATTTATACTATGAAAACTCTTGAAAATAGTGATGTACCTACAGACGATACTTTTTTCAGGAATGTAAAAGCGAAAAGTATTTTTCCGTCGCAATATATTGTTTGTATCAAAACTCTTTTATATGTGGATACCTATATTTTTTTTATTTAATTGGAAGACAAACAGGCAGGCGAATTTTGTTAATATAAACGTCACAAAATGCGATAATATTTTAGTGCCAACCTGAGAATTAACACTAACTGAGGGTTTTTTTCGTCCGTAAGTTTATCGGCTACTTTAATTTCCAAACTTAATTTAAACTATCTACTCATAATTACAGGATTGTACTGAATAACTAAAAAAAAAATATACAATAGACCAATGTTCACCAGACAGACCAGTCGTAAAGGCAACTTTTATCGTAAAATACATAGAAATTGCAAGTGTAAACCTAACCAACTTCCCCACAAACTCGTTAATCTTGTATAATATAATCATATAATTGATATCAATATCAGATTATTTCTGATTATACTTACTATAAAACAATTACATCAATTATATAAATAATAACAATGAAACATTCAATATTAACCATTTTCCTCCATTTGCCATTTGTAACTAGCTGTTTCCCGCCACACCTACCGCTCTCGTAACTTTATTGCTTTAATAGTGGTTAAAGTGAATATATGTTTAAAATGTAACTAGATTTTGCAAACAAACCAATAAATATAATTTTGCGACATGCCTGTATTGATACCATCACCACTTTCTCTGTTACTAGCCGTTGTCGTGTTCCTATGTGGTAAATTAGCTCACACAAATATAAGCTATTTAATATTGAAGATATTTTTAAAAAAGGTCCAGGTGACTAAAACGGGTTTAGAGTTTGTGTCTGTCTGTATCCCGGCCGCAATTAAAACTAAAACTACTGAACAGATTGTAATGAAATGTGGGTAGCGGGCAGCCTATGTTCCGAGGCAGGTTATAGACCCATCCCTTTCACTAAAAGAATAAAGCCAAAATCTTTCTTTGTTGGGTAGAATATAGTTTACGGATTATTCCGTAATTTTTTGCACGTCATAAGTAGGTAAGTACCAACATATTGTAATTACAGAAATTTTAATCAAAACGACTCTCATTTGAACTCTAACTGAATGAAATATATCATCCGTCTCTCTATTTACAATCCGTACTTCCGTACTATATTATAAATGCGAAAGTAACTCTGTCTGTCTGTCTGTATGTTACGCTTTCACGCCTAAACCAC
>DVZL01008754.1:0-10099 GCA_018236625.1 Lasaia peninsularis | reverse complement strand
CCACGTTACCACGTTTTAAATATGGATAGCGACATCTTTCGGTCGGACAATTAGATAGCCTTCATAAAGAAATGTATTAATGCAATAGAAATGTGTATCACCGAGATGTAGACTTACTGAAACTTGCGCTTTGGATCTATATTTGTAACGTTTCACATTTTTGACTGATATTTTTTATCATATCATATTTGCCTAAACCCTAAAATATTGTGTTTAAGAACTTATATAATTTTCGTCAAAAAAATAATCTATACCAATATAATAAAGAGGAAAGGTTTGAATTTTTGTTTGTATTGAATAGGCTCCGAAACTACTGGACCGATTTGAAAAATTCTTTTACCATTAGAAGCCGACATTAACCCTGATGAACATAGGCTACTTTTTACCAGGGGAAAATGCTTCATTCCTACAGGAAAACGAGTACTGAAAGTATGGGTGGTAAAAATTATCTTTCCGTACTTATCTATTTCATATAACTTCTAAAGGGCTAAACGAGTTGGGTTGAAATTTTATAGATACAGAGAAGGTTTCATGTATGATTTAAAAATACAATGGGGCCCGATAGGTGGCGCTGCCGTCAATATGTCAACCACGAACTGGCCGTGCGAAGCCGGGCCGGCCTGCTAGTCGTACATAATTTCGTTTAAAATGCATGCTTACGTACGTTTACGTTACGTAGCCTGACTGAATTCGCTGGTTGCAGCCCGACCACACACAGTGACGCAACTACAATATCCATAGTGTCTATAGGCCACGGTTATCTCCTACTATCAGGAGACTTGTGTACTTACTTATTCTCTGTCTTATCTTATAAAAAAAATTACCAATATAAATCATGTGATTATATGGCGGTGGAACAATCACATCTCTTATAATATCTGTGTAAATGTGCCATAATGCTCTTAAAAAATCTTACAGTTTTATATCCCTGTGACTTTTCCATTAGACACTAACATTTTCTGTAGTTAATAATTTTGATGTGATAAATAACGTATATTACAGTAAATATTTAAATTAATATTACTAATGCGATATCATCATAGCCAAATTTAGGGAAAAAAACAAAAACATAATCCTTAAAATCAACTTTTTTTTATTATCTTTGAGATAATGAATTTTCGGGGTGTTTTTTATATTTATTTTTTATGGGTCCGCTGGCAGAAATCTGTTTTGTTGGAGATAAGCTCGCTCTTTGTACATTAATAAATAAATATTATATATTTTATTAAATCCACATTTAAACAAAAAAAAATTGTAGTTAACTACAACTTTGCTTGCGTAGGTTGCGAAGTGAAACGTATTTTGAGCATAAATGTGTGTTTTGTTTATATATTTTAGTTTTTGCGTTTTTATTTGCGTATTCTTGGTTTAAAAAAACCAATAGTACTATGGGTTGGGAGATCTTTCTTCGTACACAATGACTTCCTCAAATAGTGTTTCTGTCAGATCAACTTGACCAATGATTTTCGACTTTATAACGATTTTTGTATATTGTGTAAGGCGGCGAGGTACTTTTTTGTTTACCATTTATATCATTTATAATATGAATTGTTTACTTTATTGTCTGATAAATTTGCCTCAATGAATCGTGTATAACCGTATGATAAAATAAAAATTAATGTTGTATAATATTTTATATTATGTGTTTTACAAATAAGTATATAGTTATTCAATTTTTTTTATAATAATGAAGTGATGTAGTTTTGAAAATGTGGTCACACTACAAGTGACGTATGACCCTAAGCTATAGGCTTAGTTTATGGTCTATTATGAACGGGGATTTACCAAGTTTTTGCTAACCGGTCGTCCAAAACTTTACTAATATTGTACTCGTACTAACAACAGTAGTGATACGGTTAGCAATTTACATTTTTCATTAGCGAAATTCCTTTTGCATTTGGCGGTTCCGTATGTCTGTATTAATTTTAATTAATAAAAACTGGTCAAGTGCGAGTTGGACGCCCTCTCAAAGGGTTCCGAACTATTATCTATAAAAACCGCAAAAAATCAAGTTTGTGACTGACAGACGGACATCGAAGTCTTAGTAATAGGGTCCCGTATTAACCCTTTGGGTATGAATTTCCGATAAAAAAGATGATTGATTGGGAGTTAGTATAAACTTGCATAAATATTAATTTTGTTTTAAACCATAAAAAACGTTGTAGTTACGTCCAGTTAAGCATATTTTAATGGCTTTACTAACGTAATAGTACACTGTACCGAATATTAAATTATAATTAAAGCGGGATCAGGTTGTCATTTAGTTTAGGTAACCATTTAAGCCCAATTTAAACGGACGTGTCCCGTTGAACTGCGTTTACATTTTAAATTGGAATATTCGTTCATCAAAATGTCGAATACGTCGAAAATTTCGTAACATCGATTTTGAATAACAATGCGTAATTATTGATATGTTGTCTGAATGATTTAATCGATTTTGAATCGAATGGGGAGTGGGAAGCGGACATTTGGAGTTTTAATAATTTTCGCGGAGTTTTATTAAAGCAACTTTTTATTTACGCGATTGTCAAGATAATTACTTCAAAAAAGACTGAGGTGATATTTTTAAATTATCACCGAGTGATTTTGATATCATCAGTGATAAATAATTATTATTTAATGATATTGAAGCGGTTTATTTGTCAAGCGATATTAAGGAGTGTCCCAGCGTGGGATTTTTTAGACCTTATGTGCAAGTTTACCGGCTACCTTACCCTCCGGAACGGAACACGACAATGTCATTATGGCGGCAGGAATAGGTAAGGCGGTGGATCCCTACCCGGGCGAGTTGCTGCACAGCACTCTACCACCTAATTAATGTCACGGTGTTGGTGACAATAGACCCTGTGCTCGCCTATTTCGAGCTGCCTGGGTGGAAGGCACTTGGCCTATTCTACAACGTAACCCGGACCAACACGGGGAACACGGGGGTGTTCATCACCAGGTTGTATCTGATGTACCGTAATAACTATATAGTTGAAATTTTCACTATCTATTTCTTTTGCTGCTATAACAACAAATACTAAAAACAGAAAAAAATATATACACAAGGTGATTTTTTACAACAAACGTGATTTTTTGCCGTTAGTATAGATAGTGCCACAGAACCCTTTTTTGCCAATTTCCACTCGCACTTGGCAGTATATTTACTTTCACAAATAAATTGCATAGTTATAAGTAAATATTATTCCAAAAAAACATAATTTACTAAAAAAAACACCAAGGAGAGCTCGGTCAACCATCGGTACTATCGGGACAGTTTTTTGTTAGGAGTGTAATTTCCAGATAGTATCTTTAGCTTCATGACTAGAAATTCATCTATTAAGGAATATATGTCTGGAAAATGTGCTTATTTTCTTGTATAGGAGCTCCCTATAAAAATGTATTTTATTCTGTTTTTAGTAAGTTAAATAGCGGCAACAGAAGTTTGTCATGAAAATTCTAGTTTCCTAATAATCGCGGTAGAGTCTTAATAATAGGGTCTCGTTTTAACCCTTTTTGTACGGAACCCTAAAAACAATAACCAGAACGAAGAAAAGAACACATTAAACTTTTTTACTCTTTTAACAACAAAAAAAGGTTCGATAACATTTTGTTAATATAACCACATTATTTGAAAACATATTTCGCCAACTTCGAGTTTCACGATTCGCTGGCCAAAGCCACCGTCTTTTGTCCCTCGAGTGCATCTTCAAAAGGGTTAAGTACTTAATGAGACCCACACAAAACACTGAAGCACTCTCGTACCTCTCTGTTGCATCTTTTAATATTTTATATCACATGGGAGATGGGCTCTTAAATGAAAACAGATCTTATTCAAATGTATCTTTTGATATGGCAAACAAACAGCCTGATGGTATGAATGGTGATGATGGGTGTTTTACATCGAAGTCATTATTCATAAATCCTTTTGCTTGAGGATGTAATGATTATCGCATTAGAGTCTCGATAGTCTATTGATTAGAGCTTCGGACCTCTATTCCTGTAGTATAGGTTTGAACCCATTCGTATTGATGAGTTTTTCTAACTTAAGTACATTTTCTGAGTGCATTAAAGCATCATGAGGAAATTCTCAAATATTCTCTCACAGTCAGTTAGGCTTGGTGGTAAAGTCCTAGGATGACTCGTCCGAATCGATAACACATTGTTACCTTTTTCAACATAAATATTAAAAACACGACAATGGCAAGCATACGTTATGCTTGCCATTGTCGTTTTTTGAAGTTGAATTGTGGAATAGCAAGTAAACTCAAAACATGCTCCAGGTTGTCAAAGCAACATTCACATCTTTTGATATAACCATCGGAAAAAAAGATTTGTTAAAAGAAGAAAATAGATGTTAGTCTCCTAAAAAATCATTATTTTTTACTGACAAAAATAGATAGATTTTCTGATAGAGATAGCTATATAATACATTAAAATCAACAAAAAACTTTATAGCTGTCGTGTATTTTATTATTAATTACTATAAAAATCAATTCAGAAATTAGTGTTCTAGTTACCTACATTAAAAATAGTAAACTATCTTATAAATGTAATTAGTTTAACTTAAGAGCATTTCACACTGAATTATTGTCGCTCCAAAATATATGCGATGAAGATATTAAAACAGACGAATCAAGAAACTGAAGACTGACTAGTGTATGGGATAGTGAAAATAAAATAATTACGTGAATGATTGATCTAAAGCAAATAGGGAAACCGATGTTCAGCAAAAATCACAGTCTAAGATCTACTAGTACTACTAGAGAAGGACTAAGTGGGTTGAACCGATTTATCAGGAGATTATATTGGAAAATTAATTTAATTTGAAACATAGTTGTTTTATATATTATATTATTATCGTCCCTCATACATTAGCACAAGTTATACAAACTTTTTTGAAAAAACATTTCTTAGCTAGCGTAACATTTTATAAACGGTGCTCTAAGCAGGTTGTCATCTTATTTAATACCTATCTATTTTTGGTAGTAGCTTCGCTTGTGTTTAATTTTTTTTTGTTTTCCCTCGAATGAGACGATAATCGCATTATAGTCTCGATAGTCTAATGGTTAGAACTTCGGACCTCTATTCCTGTAGTATAGGTTCGAACCCGTTCGTATTGATGAGTTTTTTTATTTTTTTTATTGGATAAGGAAGCGAACAAGTGTACTATAGACATCATAGATGTAGCCGCTGTGTGTTAGCCGCTGCCCTGTGGTTGAGTTGTTAGACCTTATGTGCAAGTCTACCGGCTACCCTACCCTCCAAACCGGAACATCACAATGACATTATGGCGGCAGGAATAGGTAAGGCGGTGGATCCCTACCCGGGCGAGTGGCTCCACAGCACTCTACCATCAATGGTCATGTTGGTAGTGACCCAGTTGCCGCCTACTCGCCTCTTACGTGCTGCCTGGTAGGAAATCAGTTTGGTCTATTCTACACAGAGGACCCGGACCAACACGAGGGACATCACTTGATACTATTAAAAAAATTAAAAAAAAACATGCATATTCCTTATTATATTAAATGTAGATATCGAAATAATATGATTAAGAACTAAATAATATAAAAACAAACAACACATTGCGCGGTTACCCCGCTAATGTATACCTCCTTTAGAAAAATTCCGCAAGTCAGCGTCGACATGTGCCGACTACGAAATTGAAACGTTTTTAGATTTTTTTTAATCGAAGCAGTCATTAGATCGTAATTCATAACGGTCGAGGTTTTTTGCCACGAATGTCAGGTGCAACCTTATATTTTTTAAACGTCATAATATTGTGCAAAAAACATATTCTGACCCTATTAATAAGATAGTCTAGCTTGAATACTTCCTTAAAAAGAGAATGATTTTCCAATGTTAAATATAGTGGAGACTATAATATTTAATATAAATATGTAGTCACATAACCATATTAAATGATTTTCTAGATTGTTTAAGCAGTCTAGAAACCTATCTTTGTTTTTTTTATTTGCTTTTCCAGTAGGTAAACTTTTAAATTTATAGTATAATTTACCTATCGCAGTAACACATGTACAACGTTTACACGTTTTTAAACAAATTACAACTTACATTAAAAATATTGAATAATTGATGTTCAAAAACTTACACCTCCAAATCGTAACAAAACATACTTATATATTGTTCTTAAAAACAGACAAAAATTCATATTTAATTTTTCTATACGTAAAAAGTTAAATGTTTTGTACAAAATGCAAATTTCAGGATACTCTCCAAAACCTCCATTAACTACATCAAACATAATTGAGAAGCGCGGTGACGACAGTATAATATACAAGTATTTCCTCTTCAAGTCAAATAGAACCGCTATGCTATCCTTTTAATAAATGCGAGTAGCTCGGAACAATAAAACAATTATTGGGTTTATAAATATTAATATAGAATAAGCAATGGTTGGTCCGACTGCAATAAATTCCATGACTGGATTAGGTAATGTAACCCGGTCACTCCGGTCTAACAGACTTAAGTAATGAAGAAATAAT
This sequence comes from Lasaia peninsularis, assembly GCA_018236625.1. Taxonomy (NCBI): domain Eukaryota; kingdom Metazoa; phylum Arthropoda; class Insecta; order Lepidoptera; family Riodinidae; genus Lasaia; species Lasaia peninsularis. Next base: position 3,611 of record DVZL01008754.1, on the reverse strand, counting down.
GGATAATCTTTTTCATTAAATCGCGCAGGGTTAGCTACTCGAATTAGAAAAAAAATACGACAGAGAAGGCAGAATGTCCATAAGTCTTAGCTTTTCCTATGAAAAGAAATAAGTAGTATTTTTTAGACGTTCCTAAATTGGTACCTGCAAAATTTGTACACTCACGCAGCGTGGATAAGCTATCGTGAAAAGTAAACTGACTTTGGCCTATTTTGATACTGAATAAGATTTTTCAAATATAAACATTCAAGACGTGTCTTCAGTCTTACCCAATAAAATGGATTCATCAAGCTATTTAAATATGAGAAGGCTGTATGGACTAAGCTCCTTTGCCTTTCTCATTAAGGGGAAAATTATTTAAAAAATAATACCTGGCAGAGTTTTGGCGGGATCTTATAAAAGCTCGAAATAAGGTAGTTTTATTTTTTGTCCATAGTAATAAAAAAAGATGCATGCTTCCGTAACACGATTTTAAAGAATTTTGAATATAATGGATCTTTCTAAAGATGCAATTTGTTATAAGAAAAAACACATGTCGTATTTAACCAAAAACCTATGACAGATTACTAGACAAGACACTTAAGCTCTGAACACAGATAACAAAGACAACCTATCAACCACCTACTTAATTATGACACAATAAATACTCAGATACTTTAAATCGTGACATCCCAACGTAATCCAACAGACATGGGCAACAAAAAACAAAACAAACATTTTTTTTATCGATACTTTATATGGAAATCGATATTAAAACACTGGCCGATAAAAATTCCGAGTCATCGCCATGACCTGTTTAAAAAAAAATCATATCACAGCGTGTAGTAATTACGTTCTTAATAAGTACAATGGCGCGCTCCGAATCAGTCGGACGTCATTTGCTGACGTTTCAATCAACATCATATTGTTTGTATTGTGTTTAATATCCATAGATTGTGTTACCGATATACTGGGTTTTTGTGGGCGCATTGTGGGATGACGAGCGGTTTCTCCCGACAATCTATCTTCGTGTCTTATATTGACTTGTCTTATAATTTGTTATTGAAGCCTTAGACGAAATTGTTTTTTTTTATTTATGGGGCTCACGTTTAACTTTGAGGAAATTAAATTGAAACAATAGATCCATACAATCGAAGAATAGGTGCATAAATTTTAAGACTCTTCCCTAAAAGATCACTTGAACGTCCGTATCCCGGAAGGGGTTACGCATCCACGATTAGCCGAAGTCTAAGACTGGGATTAATTAAATTAATCTCAAGAAAGTTTCTTTAGCCTTCAACTGTAACCTGACAATGGCAAGCACTGACGCTATGAAACTTAAAGCTTTCTCGTAAATATATACTCATTACGTTAAGTCTATTATCTCCAAGATTGTACAGTTTTCGACAATAGTGCCACATTTCTGATATTTTTGCTTGCTTATAATGTATTCACGCAATATTTTAAAACGACTCCAATGATTTTGATATGGTTTCGAAGCATTGGTATCAAACTGACGGAGTTGTCGTGGAATATATTTTTGATTGAAGGAAAAATTGTATGGTTGAATGTCTCACGAGTGACATTGCGTATTTATATAATATATCTAACTATGCTCCTAAAATATAACCTAAAAAGCTTATTACAAATAATATTTTCTATCATTCAAAAAGGTTAAAAAAAATCACTAGCTATAACAACAGCTTGCTTAAGTCACAAAATCATCGATATTAAAATGTTGACATCACTAGTGTCCATGAAGTAACAAAACAAACAAGTCTAGATGTAAGCAAAGAGGCTAAATGTCGTTTGTGTCTTTATTTCTACTAATACTAGGTTTTAAATGTACATATTACTTTAATACATTATAATGGACTCCCATTTGAAAAACGAAATAAATAATATACTACATAATTATATAGAAAGAATAAAAACAACAAATGACAGATATAAAATATTTTTGACGTATCTAGAGGTGACGTCTGGTGGGATCATTTAGTAATTTTGAATCCGTGAAGCTAAAGGAACTATTTAGAACAGAGCCCTGGCCCGGACATATATTTGTAAGTTGTCATTGGCGGGTCTAAGGTAAGATCGGCCAATTTCGATTTCTGTGAGTTTTGTGAAGTTGTTCAAACAAACCAGCTTTATGAGAGTGAAATAGCAGGCTCTATGAGAATGAGATAGATGTTTAATACAACTAGTTTATGTTAGGAGTGTAATCTCCATATCCTTTTGCTTCATGGATGACGCTGAAAGACAACCGTAGCCTACAGACACCATAGATGTTATAGATGCGTCACTGTCTGTGGTCAGACCTTATGTGCAAGTCTACCAGCTACCCTATCCTCCTACTTTATGACGGTACGAATAGGTAAGGCGTTCTTACCGGGGCGAGTTGCACAGCGCTTTGCCACCAGTGTTCATGTTGAAAGTGACCCAGTTAACCTATGCTCGCTTCCTATGAGCTGCTGGGTAGGCACATGGTCTATTCTACACGAGGGACCCGGGCTAACACGGGAAAAACTTTACCAGTCTTACTGTTGATGTACGAATATATTATATACAAACAGACACTTTATTCTGACGACAGAAAAATGAATGAAGCTAGACCTTTAAATCGATGTAATAACTTCATGTCAGGGTCTTAAGATTACTTTTTAAGGTGGACAATGTACCGTCAAAATCCGTCCAGGCGTTCCAAATATTAAGCGTAACAAACGGACCAAAATTGTAAAAAAAATGTTATTTTGGTATATGTCTATATTTTAATTGTATAAAGTACAAACATACTCTGAATTTTTTTGCATAGATGATACGGATAGTGTGTTTTTACTATGAGGAAAAACAGTAATCTATATTGCAAAAAATATTTCTTATACCAGGTCCATATCTATGATATCATAGTCTATGACAAGTTATCTATACAAATAAATAAAATTGAAGTGTCTGTACGTAATATTAATATAACCGCTTTTTACTAAATGCATATGTATGTAATGTCATTGTGTTTCGATCCGGAAAATAGTACGGCCGGTAGATTTGCACACCATCTATGGTGTCTCTAGGGCACGGTTGTCTCTTACATCCAGGAGTGGTGTGTTTAATAAAAGGCTTATCTTATCTTTTCTAAAATACTCAGTAAGACGTCTTACAAAGCCATATGCGAAGTGGGGTGGATTATTAATTATGATGATAGATATCAGCTTATGTTGTTTTAAAACCCCATTATATTAATAAATGGCAAAATAAATAGTTGAGTAGCGATGTGTAGTCTATTATTACTAGATAAGGTGTAACTAGTTCTTCGACAGTGGGCGTCGCGATCTGCCCAGAATGTAGCTACGATAAATTGGTGCGATTATGAAGGGTTTTACGATAAATGTTTTTCAGTTCTTAATTAATATCTAAACATAATTGGAGATGAGGTATCTACCCGTCTTCCAAAAAGGAGTGAGGTCTAAATTATCTATTTATTTATTTATTGAAAGGCTTACCAACTAAATATATACTACACATTTTTTAATGTTAAAATACATTGCTATATATATTTTGACTAGCTGTGGCCGCGACTTCGTCCGCGTGAAATAGTTTATTTGGGCATCATTTATTTTTGCAAACAACCTCCTCAG
>DVZL01008753.1:0-10100 GCA_018236625.1 Lasaia peninsularis | reverse complement strand
TGGTTTAGGCGTGAAAGCGTAACAGACAGACAGACAGACAGAGTTACTTTCGCATTTATAATATTAGTACGGATAATTTAATGATAAAACGGCCACGTCTGTATCCTGCCGGAAGGGGCTTTCGGAAGGTTAATCCGATGTACGTGCGTCCTTCCAGCAGTACGAATTTTTTTGTAGATTTAATATGAATATGTACTTCTAGCAGTACTTGATTTTCATGCATGATAAAATGAAATAGGGGTGAAAACTTTTCTAGGTATCTAGAAATAGAGGCGGCACTTATTGAAATTACAGGGTAGAAAAATAAACAAGAAATGTTTAAAAAAAAAGAAAAAATAGCGTTTATTTGTTGTTAAGAGTCCTCTGTATAGAATAGACCATCTGCTTTTTTGTCAAGCAGCTCGTAAGAGGCGAGCATAGGTTATCAAGATCATTGACAACATGATCACTGGCGCTAGAGTGCTGTGCAGTAACTCACTTAGGTAGGGATCCACCGCCTTACCTATTCCTACCGCCATAATGATAATGTTGTGCCGGTAGACTTGCACACCAGGCCTAATAGCCTGGCCATAGGACAGCGACGCACTTACAACATCAATGATCTATAGGCCACGTTTGTCTCTTACCATCAGGAGAGCCGTCTGCTTGTTTGCGTCCTTATTCGATAAAAAAAATATATTGGAATCCCATTCGTGGTGTAGTAAACCTATTAACCAAACAAAGAAGTTTTACTTAATTACCATATTCTTCATTGGAATTTGTTTCCAATCAATTATCATTTTTGGTGTCAACAAATAGTATTCCAACGGGCACGTTTGATTTTTTTTAATAGAGTCAACCGTTACTTTGCAAAAATCCATAGTCAAAAAAAAATTAATTAATTTGCTAATTCCGCAAAAAAATATTTGGATTTTCGCGGAATTAGCAAGTTAATTGATTTTTTTTGCCAATTTTCAAATATATTCTCGCACAGTTATTTTCTATATTCCTCGCAATACCCCAACAATAAGAAGCATTGTAGTTATGATCAAAATATTTGCGACTCCAGAGGGGTTAGAACGTGCACTATCGTCACGACGCCATCGCGTCGTTTTGCGTGTTTTGAATTGTCAAACTCAAAAAATTGTACTGGGTTTTTTGAGTTTGACATTTCTAATCACGCGAAATGACGCGATCGCGTCAAGACGATAGTGTACGTTCTAAGGGGGCTGGTGTTTTGGTCGTCAGTTTCGTCAAAATACGTAGCTTTGGCGTGCACGCGTACCCCACGTCTAATACTTGTCGCCATTTTGGCCAGACTAACTATATACATATAAATAAAAAACTCGCTGCATTAGAAAGATACTGAATAGGCATTAGAGTTTATTGCGTTCTGCTAGCAGGCTTAGAAAACCTCTATGTGAAACTTTCTAAGCCTATCAGCATAAAACATGTTGCGTCCTACCGGTAGGACGCAAAGGCCTGTTAGCAGGACTCTGGACAATCTATCATTAAAATGCAATCAAAGCCATGAAAACGTCTAGTCTTTTATAAAACGGAAAATTTATTAGAATCTTTTAAAATATTTCAACTTTCTGTTCATAAATTCAATATGGCCGCCAAAGAATTGAGATGCGCATTATTGGTTTATCGCTGATCTCTGGAGCTCTATTAGAATATCTTTGCAATTGGAGTAACCTTTGGCGCAAAGAATATGATCGGAAGGGACTTATTTCTTTTGAATAAATCATCGGGAATAAAAATTGAATTTAAAATTAAATTTTAAGTGAATCGTCTGTTGTGCTTCAGTAATAAAAAATCAGAATTAAAGCACCACGCCGAAGTTAGAAGTATTATATTTTTACTAATATTAAAATAATCAAATACACTTAACAAAAAAACGTAAACTGCAGCAATAAGTGTCATTCTGCAAACACAGCAAGTTACGCTGGTAACAAATATATTTAATAGCAGCATTCCGCCCGCGGTTTCACCCGCGTGAATTATCAAAGCGAAGATTTTTTTCCAACTAATTATTAGTAACTAGCCGACCCAGCGAAATTCGTACCGCCTAACAGTCCAATGCATGTCGTGCACCTTTTACCTGCACTAACTTAGGCTTTGATTAACACAATACATACAATGATACAAAATAAATATGAATATGGATAAATATATAAAGGTATTTTATTATGATGAATAATACATACAGAAAGAGAATAAAAATTAAAAAATACACAAAAATAGTTTTATTTACCCGATGGAATAAATCGTAGAATTTTTTTTCGTAAATAGAAACTTTAATCCACACAAAATAAATTTCTGAACGCAAGTGTAAATTTTAAACATTTGTCATTATTTCTGTACGGACGCATAAATATCTGAGGAACTTCTATGTAACTGCTTAATGCATTGTTCCACCTCTTTAATTGATTATATTCGTTTCGGAGACAAATCCAACGAATCAAAAACTATGAATATTCGTCCGTCAGATCTCGAGTTATAAGTGTTGTAACAAACCCGACTTTCTTTTATATATTTATTTATATTATATTGATATTTATTGCGTATAAACATACCCTACTTTTAACATAGTTCGTTTAATTTAAGTTATTTATTCTGATGTATAAGCTATATTATTGTAAAATTTCATTAAAATACATTCTGTAATTTTTACATGAAAAAGTAACAAACTTCCATCCACCCATACGCACAAACTTTCGCGTTAAACGAATCAGAATGCGTCAGGGGGCATCAGGCTATTTAGACTGATAGACGTCCGCCATTTTGTGTGCTTGTTCCTAGGATCTATTCAGTAGTTTTTAAAAGAAAAAGTAACATACATGCATCTATTCATACCTATGAACTGTCGCGTTTATAATATTAGAAATTACACAAATTGATCTAGCCCCAAAGTAAGCAACTTAAATGCTTGTTTTATGGGTGTTAGACAACGATACTAATTCATAGAAATACTTAAATAGACACAAGAATAAATTTTATATACACACAGACCCGAAAATACAAACATCTATGTTCATCACATAAATGTCTATCCCCGTCGGAAATAAATAAATAAATAATCCATTACATCATTGCTAATCTGTACTCAAATGACACATCCCTAAAGGTAAGCTTTAACTTTTCTAAGATAAAACTTTTGAAGTATGGCACATACAAATTCGAATATCGTATAAGATATGAAAATCTTAACTTAGAAAATGGAATGGCCAAGATGTACTGATATCGGAGTCGAATCAGAAGGTCGGCTTTATATTGCTGCATCGATAAAATATTTATTTATTTATAATAAGCAATTATACTATAATGTACCCCTAGATCTGAAGGGAGCTTACTCGAATTTTTATTATCTTTTCTAGTATTGGAACATTCTAGAACGTTCAAATAGTTTTTCTGCTGTGTCACGAACATGAAGTTATATTTTTCAGATAAACAGAAAAAAAATGAGAGGTGTCAAGGGACACCCGGATGGAACGAAGTTTACGATTATTTTTTTATTACAATTCCTTCACTAATTAATCGAAAATAACATGACCCTTTTTGCTATAGCAATCCGGCGACGGCGTACACACCCAAAAGTGTCGTGCCAACTATTTTCGTGAGATTTTTTCCGTCTAGCCCCCTTTCACAACGCGCGTTAAGGAACTTACTTTCAAAAAAACATAAAATAAGATGCCCCACCCAGGTATCAAACCCTCGTGCGTCAAAGTCGGACAGGGGCAGTTCTTTATATATAGAAAGTGCACTATCTGGTTGATTACAGCTCTTGGCCTGATATTTTACAGTCGCGAATACCTTTAACTTGAACACAACTTCTCCGTAGTCTCCCGGAAACTTTACCTTACTGAAACTTGGCCTACATTTTATGTCATACCAAACTCTGTGGCCATACGATTTTAGATATTTATTGTACTTTATTCTCTTCGCAATACAGATATCTGTACAAATAGAATTAGAATTTCTGTGTATAATATTAAAATAACCGCTTTTTACCAAACACACAAAATTATAAAAAATAGTAATTTTGTAATCACTAATCTATGAAACCGCTGGACTGATTTTGACGGGCTTTCACTGGCAGACAGCTGATGTAATAAGGAATTGCATAAGCTACTTAGAATCTATTTTAGAATTCCTTTTTAGAAAATAAAATATTTAAGCAGATGAAGTCGCAGCCACAGCCAGTCTATATATTTAAAAGTCCTGTTAGTTACACTATTTACATCTCAAGAACGGATCAAGCGATTTGGTTAAAACTTGGAGGGGAGATAGCTTAGAAACAAGAAAAAACAGAATACTTTATTTACGGTAAAGGGAGCGGCCCTTTCATTCTCATGAAATTTTGTTTACAAATCGGGTAGGCCTAAAAAATGTCATACCTCTAAATGCGGTGCGAAGTTCACCGGGACAGCTAGTATCAAATACAAGTCCATACTTACTACTATTTTTGTTCCATATAGGTGCTGTGCGAGACGGAAAATGTCTTTGGAATTTCACACTAGAGGAGCGCTACGCATTAGGGAGCTTGGTTTTGTTTTAACTCTGTTGCGATGCTGAAAGTATTTTCGGCATCAAACCAAATAACTTTTCAGAGCATTCCTCGTGGTAAAAGTGGTAGAAGTTTATAATAATACACTTAAAGTTAGTAAAGTAATTTTAATTTAAAACCGCCACTTTAGTGGCCTCATATTTTAAATTAAGTCTGACACTGCATTAAAAGAAATAATATCCGGAGATGGAAATAAGTTTTCCGTGTTGAAATTCAATGAAACATTATAATGGGTTTTTACGTACAACGAATTAAATATAAATATTTTTTGGAGATAATTCAAATTCTAGTAATTATTATTAAAACTTTTTAAAATTACTTCAAATTCATTATCATGTCGTTAAGGAGTTTTATAGATAACCATATTTAAAAAAAGTTGGTCTACGCGATTAAAATAGGCAGTCCCTATATTAGTCCAGGTCCTTTGTATAGAATAGACCAATTGCCTTCCTACCAGGCAGCTCGTAAGAGATAGGTTAACTGAGTTACTTACAACATGACCAACGGTGGTAGTGTTTTGCAGCAACTCATCTGGGTAGGGATTCACCGTTAAATTTAAACGCGGACCTATTCAGGGACACGGCCAGTTTAAATATAGGTTAAGTGAATATCTTTTGGAAATGTTTACAAAATGATAGTACGAAGTTGGTTTTTAATAGTTCTTATAACCAAACATACATATCTTCATGCCAGGTTCCTTACGGTAGGAAGGGAGTATCAAGTGCCAATTGTCACGATTACAGTTTTTACGTTTTAATTATTTACAACCCTAAGTACAGTCGACGCCCAAGATCAGCTAAGCGTATTCATAAAAGAATTTTGCTGACTTAGCGCAGTGACTGTACAAAAGTTTATTTGTATCGTTTGCTTTAAGCTGTTAATCCTAGGATTAGAGAGCTAGCAGTAACGTGACTCAAACTTGATCGCTCGACTCCAGATTACTCAGACTGATATAGATTGGATGACTTTTTTGTTTAGTCAGCTAAATCAAGATTATCGTGGTTTTAAAATTGAAGAAATAATATAACGAAATGTGAAAACACACATGGTTTGTTCATTTCAAAAATGTGAATAGTATTATAGTAGTATCGAAATAGTACAATAGAAATACTGAAAACTAGCTTTGTGAATTATTTTAATAACATACCTACCCTCAAACAAAGAGCAGAACTTTTTCCGACTTATAATACTTAGTGTAATGACATACCTACCCTCTTTTTAAAATAGCCTATGTGTTAGTCTCGTGTATAAGCTATCTCACTGTAAAGTTTCATCCAAATCTGTCCAGTAGTTTTTTCTTGAAAGAGTTACAAACATCCGTACATCCATCCATACTTACTAACTTTCGCGTTTGTATTATTAGTATAACTGTATATCTGTAACCGCAACTTTTTTCACGATTTAGCGACCGCCGTTTGGCAACATTTTTTGTGACTCAGTCAAGTAATAAAATAGCTTAGATATCGGGTAATAAAATAAAAACAAATCTGATCACATGTTTGTTTAATATAATTACATGTGATCTGAAGCTTTTCTTATTAATTACAATGATTCTACATATTTTTACATATCGCCTGATAATAGTAGCCATTATAAGATGACCTATATTTCCAAAGGTCCCAGTACATATCAGGTTTTACCTTATGATGGTCCTTGGATCATTTATGTTGAGAGTTCTTGGGCTGTAATTTGTGAACTTCAAAATTTATGATTTGAAAAAAATATGGAATAGTATGTATACTATGTTCTATCCAACGAAAAATAATAAATGAAATCTTTTATGAATTAGGCTTTGGCTTCATCCCTTCTCCCACGAAAATTGAGGGGTTTTCCTGGGTGAAGGGATGAAGAAAAGAAAGATGAAAACCCTTCAAGTAAATGGTATAAAAAAGTAGCCTATGACTTGTCTCAGAACATAGACAACCATCTAGATATTATGACGACGCACTCGTCCTCCTCTCACAGAATGGAACCTAAAAGCCTCTGTGATGTAACGGTGCAGCTGTCGCTAGTTAAGACCATTAGCTACGTAAGATCTCGGGTTCAATTCCCAGGTCGGGTAACTTTTCTTAAATATTTTTCGGATTATTCTGAGTAAGCACTACATTGTCCGGGATTGGAATGTGCCGGAAGTGGCCATATGCCACCTATCACATCATGGGCCCTAGTATCTTGGCTAATCGTGGGTGTTCTAATATAACTGGATTCACGAGTCGTGGATGTACTAGCACACCTCTGTCTACTCCTTCGGAGATAATAGGAGTGAAGGTACTTTACTTCTAAAATATAATAATAGACAATAGGGGAACCCTTCGTGCACCAATCCAACTTGCCCTTGGCCGGTTTTTAGGGGTCCGCACTCAAAAGGTAAAAATCGAGCCCTAATACTAAGACTCCGCTGTCTATCTGTCTCTCTTCAGATAGACGAACAGCCTGAAGGTTCATGAACCGTGATATCTAGAAAGTTGTAATTTTCACAGATTCTACATACATTATTTTTTTGCTGTTTTTGTGGATAATAGTACAGAACCTCTCGTGCTCGAATCCGACTCGCACTTGGCCGGTTTTTTAAATAACGCTTTCATCCCGCTTATTGTATCTACCGAGCGATGTGAAGGTCTGTTTGAATGTGCATCATAATACTAAAGGAGCAAATGTACATTTTTCTTCTTATAAATAAACGTATAGTTATATTTTTCCGAGGAAACTTGTGTAATAAGGTTAATGCCATGACCCTTTTTAGTTACAAGGGATGCCTTCTAACTTGGAGTATTGTTACGTCTTATTACTTCACATATAAGATTGATGTTACGTCTATCCTTTATATATTAGTAATGAATTTAAGACAACTCTGATATAGAACATTCTAGAATAGCCATATTTTAAACTTTTTGTTTATGGGTTCTTTATAAGATAGCGAACTAGCATACGGGTCTCCTGATAAGACCTGGTAAAAGACAACCTTGACCTATAGACACTATAGATGTTTTTTTTTTAATGAGATAACACAGCGAATAGGCACAGGGGTCTCCTGATGGTAAGAGACAACCGTGGCCTATAGACACCATTAAAGCTGTAAGCTTTAATAACGTTGTCGTATTCTCTATTATTTAACAGTCAAACCACAAACATTGTCGTGTTCCGGTCCGGAGGGTAGCCAGTAGACTTGCACTTGCCTGACCACAGTCTAGCGACGCACCTACAACATCTATGGTATCTATAGGCCACGGTTGTCTCTTGCCATCAAAAGACCCGTGTGTTTGTTCGCTGTCTTATTCCATAAAAAATAATTAATTCCCCCGTGTTGGTCCAGGTCCTTTGTGTAGAATAGACCAATTGCCATACCAGGCAATTCATAATGACACTGTCGTGTTCCGGACCGGGAGGTAGGGTAGCCGGTAGACTTGCACATAAGGTCTAACGGACCGACGACAGGGCAGCGACGTACCTACAATATCTATGAGCTCTATAGATCACGGTTGTCTCTCACTATCAGGCGACCGTTGTGCTTGTTGTTGTCTTATCCCATAAAAAACCCGCTTAATACAATTATTATATAATACTATTCTTGATGGAAAAGGCCAATCCAGTGTGTTTTATATCTAAGAAAAAAATATGTACATTTGTATGCATTGGCTCGTTGGCTATTTGTGCGGAGCCGAGGACTCATAACTTATGTTGACATGTCATAGATCAAACACTCTGACACAATCCCGGACCCGGCCGATAACTGGATCCAATACGAGAATTATCATAAGTTTTCGATGTCTTGTCCAGATACAGATTATTAGCATGTGATATCTTTTTATTTGTTCAAAGTAGATTTTTTAATTTATTTGTTTATTCGTTACAAAATTTTAAATATTTATAATGAAAAGGCGCAACATAAACTGGTCCGAATTTTTAAGTGTTTTTAAGTTAACTCTAACTGCATAAAAATACGTCACAAAATATTTAAACATATTTCCAACGCTGCACACCACTTCTAGTGCAATAATGTGCAACGTTAATATCTTCACAGTTTCACACTATTGCTATTTACGAACAATACAATTATTATTGTAATAATTTATTTATAAAGTTTTTAATTTATTTATTCGTTACAAAATTTTAAATATTTATAATAAGAAGGTCCACAGAAACTCGTCCGAATTTTTCGAAGCACTGACGAGTCAACAATATTATGAATGACACGTAATTTGTAACTTTAAATACATATGAATACGTCACAAAATATTAAAACAAATTTCCAACGCTGCATACGCATAGCGCCATCTATTTTCAGATTTAGTACAAAATTTTGATCAAAAACAAATAGAATTGAAGTGTCTGTATGTAATATTAAAATAAACGCTTTTTACTTAATGCATATTATGTACTAGCTCTCCGCCCGCGGCTTCGTCCGCATGAATTATTTTAATACCACAAACTTTGAAAGGGGAGAAATGTTTCCATCTTACTTATCGCGTAAAAACATACCCATTTTTATGTAGTCAGTTAAAAAGTAGCCCATGTCCTTCCTTAAGGTCCACTCTATCTCTATACTGAATTTCATCAAAATACATTCAGTGGTTTAGGCGTGAAAGCGTAATAGACAGACAGAGTTTCTTTTTCATTTACAATATTAGTATTGATGTCTACTTACAAGATATTTATACCGAAGTAGTTTTTTTTTAATTTTTGTGTGTCTGTCTCTCTGAATTCGTTAATCTTTGAAACGGCTGGACTGATTTTGTCAGGACATTTACTGAAAGACAGCTAGTATAATGAGGCTACTTTTATTTTATAAATGTGTAAAATAAAAAAAAAAGATTAAGAAGAAGGACAAAGTCAAGGGCACAGCTAGTATTATAAAAACCGACAAAGTGCCAGTGCCGCGAAGGGTTCCGTGCGATTTATGAAAACGGCAAAAAAATACGTTTGTTGTATTGAAGTACCCTTTATTTCTTTATTTTATTATCTTTTGAAGAGAAAATGTCTCTGAGTTCACACAAAATACTAAGCCCGTGGGGGTTGTTTGTCAATGCATGCATCCTAGCCCTGCATCTGTCCCAGTGTTGTTAAACTAAATTATAATTTCATCCCCCGAGCTACGTTTCGAATGAAATTCCCCAAACAAATTGAATTTGTGACCAAAAATACAATATCTTGAAGGCAGTATTAGATGTAATTTGATAATCTCTTTGCAATTATGGTCTTCTTTTCCGCTCGCTGATATATTACAATGAAAACTCGATTCGAATCAGGGAAGACATTCTCAATGCGACATCTAATTTTCCAATTGGCGGAATTTGTTCTACGATGTAAGGGAATTTAATATTTTGTATTGGAACACTCGTATAAGTTTATTTTAAAGAGATGGTTCATGCTTTTTATCGTCGGCGCTTAGTGGAATTCCATACTTTTTAATACTTATATATAATTACTAGCTGTTATATATAAGTAGCCTGCGGCTTCGCCTGCGTGTACAAACAAAATCTAGGCAATGAAAACGAAACGGTTACATTTATTTATCATCAAAACATTTCCATATAAATATTCATCCCCTCCT
>DVZL01008752.1:0-10100 GCA_018236625.1 Lasaia peninsularis | reverse complement strand
GCAATGTGTTCAACGTCGGCATGAACATACAGTTGCAGATCATCGGCATAAATGTGGTAGGGACAGCTAATAACAGTTGAAATAACTTTAATAAACAAGGAAAACAATAACGGTGACAATATTCCACCTTGCGGCACCCCCACAGACAATTTACACCAATCCAAAGTGGTATTACCGACACGAATCGCCTGCTGGCGATCGCGTAGATAGGAAGAAAACCATTTAATAACGAGAGGTGTAAAATTTAGGCGTTCCAGTATTGCTGAAAGTACGTCATAGTCAACCGTATTAAAAGCATTTAAACCGTATTAAACGTTCCGGATTATCAACGCATTACTAAAATTATACAAAACTCCTTTTAAACGATGTGTATTTTTTTGCCGTCAAATCTTTTTCTTTGCTTGTTTTCCATACTACAAAAAATCAATATATTACTTTATCGTATATTGTATCTATACATAAAAGTCCTAATCAAATATCTATACAAATAAATAAAATTGAAGTTGCTGTATGTAATATTAAAATAACCGCTTTTTACTAAATGCAAATTATGTATGTTTACAAGGCGTAGGCACATATTATTATGTATACCAAAACAATTTTTTTTAGAACTTTTGTTCTGTCTGTTTGTAGCCGCTAATCTCTGAAGCGGCTGGACCGATTTTGACGAGCTTTCACTGGCAGACAGCTGATGTAATAAGGAATGACTCAGGCTTCTTTTTATTACAATGTTATGTATTTTAGAAATGTATAAAATAAAATAATTAAACAAAAATGCGGACGAAGTCGCAGACACTGTTAGTTATAAATAAATTTTATTACGCGTCTTTTGTTTCATTCTTGTAATCATAAAAGGGGACAAAATATTACTTTGGAAGTTATGGTTTTTATGATAATTGTAATTTGTTCAAAACAGCTTAATGCCTCATAAATATTGTCCTTTGTTTGATAAAATATATAACTCTCAATTTATAAAAATTAGTTCAATATCATAAAATATCAGCCTTAATTACAGTAAATCACAGATAATATGAAGCTGTTACATACATTACCTTTTAGTACTCGCTCGTAATCGATTCCCATAAAAAGTTTTTATAGACTTTTTTGTAAACACTTTCTTAGTCCAAGTTAAAGTAAAAATTAAAGCCGAAGACGAAATAACATTATTAAAATGACATCTAAATGATGATTTATAAAAAAGTTATTAAAATTGGCTGAACGAATGTTTTAATAACTCATTTATTATAAATTTAAGTATCATCCAGTAGCGATTTAAATGCGTGAAATATTTATATAAAGGAATTTACAAAATTTTAAAAGAGGAAGATACCAAGGCGCCTAGACATTACTCATATTCTGAGATAAAATGTAATGTTTGCGACGGAATTGCCACCTGTGATATCATTGGATCTAATTTCGTCGGCCGATCGCGGGTGCATTTGTAAATCTGCCTACCTTTTCGGGGATATGGGTATGACGATATATATTTTTTAATGTATTTTCTAACTTAGACATATTACACCATGATGCTAAAAGTATCTGGAGATAGAACTCCTATTAACGATGTGTCCTGAATATGTAGTATTGCTAACTCTTTCTAAACTGAGCAATTATAATAATTAGCCCTATGAGAATGAGATACATGTTTAATATTGCCGATGTCTTTTGTAACAAGAATTTTTTTTTGTGTGCCAGTTACTACATTTAAAAAAATACTTTCACGCCTATAATTATCCCCGTAAGGGTAGGCAGAGGTGTGTATCCACGACTCGTAAGTCCATTAGATATACTACAACACCCACGGTTAGTAAAAGTACTAGGGTGCATGATATTATAGATGGCAAGCCTATCGCCACTGCGGGCACATTCCAAATCCCGAGCAATGTAATGTTTATTCACAAAAATCTGAAAAACATTTAAGAAAAGTTACCCGACCTGGGAATTGAACCCGGGACCTTACGCGGCTAACGGTCATGACAGGCAACAGCCGTACCGTTACACCACAAGGGTTTTTTTATAGTATAAGACAGCGAACAGGCACACGGGTCTCCTGATGGTAAGAGACTAGGCCTATAGGCACCATAGATGTTGTAGGTGCGCCGCTGCCCTGTGGTCGGGCTGTTAGACCTTATGTGCAAGTTTACCGGCTACCCTATCCTCTAAACTAGAACACGACAATGGCAAGCACTGACGCTATTTTGGCAGGAATAGTCAAGACGGCGTTACCAATCCGGGCGTGTCGTTGCAAGACTACCAACTAGTCAATGTCACGGTGGTGGTGACTCTTACGAACTGCCTTGGTGGAAGGTAATTGGCCTATTCTACAACGGGACCCGGACCAACACGGAGTGAAATTTTACGGAGTGGGGTTTTATTGAATTCAAACCGCAACATAGAAAAGGATCCTTAATATTTTTAAAAAATGTAGCATTCGTGAACCCGCATTGGATCTGCGAAGTAAACTAAATAATCAAATATTTTTCGTCGCACCAAACCAAACCAAAGTATGAGGGCTTAAAAGGGCGTTGCGGTTTTCTATCTCCAAAAAAAATGTTCAGCACTTTTATAATATTAAATAAGTAATACATCTGGAAAAATTAAACCAATAGAGTTTTTCTACTTTTGAAAATGTTTCTTAAAAACAGAAAGTTTGTTTTATAACAAAAGATACACTTTACAATGTTATGTACAAAAATAAAAAAAGAAACTTTCTAAAAGTGAAAATAGGACAAAAAGTTTCTATATAACCTAAACATGGATGATTTACATGGGTAGATTTTTTTATAACTTTTAAATTGAAAGAAAAAATGTTCCAAATTATATACAATAGATCTCAATAAACTTTTACGTGTCAAAAAAAATGCTATTTTTAAGTTGTAGCACATTATGAAAAACCGCAAAAATAACAAAGTAATTTTTTCCTCATAAAAAATTACAATTTGCTGGTATGGAAACCTTTATGAGTCGTGCACGAAAGGTTCCATTCCTCAATTTTTATCTATGAAAACGTAATTATAGTTATGAATATTTTCTAAATCACTGGCGATCATAGTCGATCGATGCAACTATCGCGATCTAAACATAGCCAGCGACATCTATTGATTGCTTCCCGATGCAAATTACTCTTAAATATTTAGTCTCCATTCTAGTATACAGCGGAGTCTCAGTAAATAAGGTTTCGTTTTAACCCTTTAGGTATCTTAAATTAAAACATAAACATTGAAAATGCTGTAAAATCTTACCTCTTTTGAGAAACTCTTTTCAAATTGTATCTGAATTGGTAATGTTTATTAACTTTTCTAACGTTCTTAGGAACAGGTTGTAAAAGGGAAATGCCAATAAAAAGCTCCTAAACTAAAGCTTTAGGATGTTCAATGGACTATGAATGAAAAAGTTTTGGGTTTAAAGTTTAACGCGGTGGAAAGCTCTAGAATATTTGTTTTTGTATTTCCCCTCAGAGCTTTTTCTTCAGTTATAGCACGGCTACTATTTCGAAACCAACATCCTAAATACCCAATGGCTTAGTGATAGGCACTTCGGACTTCTATGTCGGTAGTTCAGTTTCGAACCCTGCCATGTACCAATGAGTTTTTCTACTTAAGAACATTTTCTGAGTGCTCTTACGGTGAAGAAAAACTTCGTGAACGAACCCGGGATTAGTTCCCGTTAGATTTGGTGCCGTCTGATAATCGTGGACGCATATTATGCTCCTCTACATGCTCTATCGGGGATGTAGGCATAACGGAATATTCTTTTACACCAGCTGTTCCTTGAAAACACACTTGTACTATTCCACAATATTTTTTATTTTGACCACCAGGGCTTATAAAACGAATAAAGACAAAAAATAAATAAAAAAAACATGTTTAAAGGAAAAAATGTATATAATATAATGGAATTCCACCAAGTGGAAAGTGTAAATTGTATATATTTTGTTTATTATCCTCATTACATACAATATTATTTTGTTGCAATTAGTTGAGTAATTTTTATAATACATTAATTAGAGTTCCCCCGTGTTGGTCCGGGTCCTTTGTGTAGAATAGACCAACTGCTTTCCTACCAGGCAGCTCGTAAGAGGCGAGCATAGGTTAACTGGGTCACTACCAACATGACCACTGGTGGTAGGGTGCTATGCAGCAACACGCTCGGGAAGGGATCCTCCACCTCACCTATTCCTGCCACCATAATGACATTGTCGTGTTCCAGTCTGGAGGGCAGGGTAGCCTGTAGACTTCCACATAAGGTCTAACAACTCGACCACAAGGCAGCGGTGCACCTACAATATCTATGGTGTCTATAGGCCACGGTTTGTCTCTTACCATCAGGAGACCCGAACAGGCGTTCGCTGTCTTATCCCATTAAAAAAAGTTAAATTTTTAAAATATCCATTTTTACATCAACATAATATATAAACCCACTTAATTATTTTTTGCATAGGGACATATTTGATCTTAGAGATATAAATAAACAGGCTATTTTTTTGGTAATATTTTTTTTATAGTTTGTATTCCTTGTATTTTATGACGTATCCACGTTAATTTGAGTTGAAAATTAAGTATAATGAACAGTATCTTAAAAATGATTAAATGTATCGTTTTTACATCAAAATAAATAAATCCAGTTAATGAATTTTAGCATATAAACATAACACATATCGGATCTTCACTACATAGTATAAAACCAAGTAGTTTTTATCTGTCCCTATATCACTACATATCTTTAAAACTATGCAACGGATTTTCATGCGGTTTTCTTAAATAGATAGAGTGATTCAAGAGAAAGGTTTTTGTGTATATAACATGTATATAGTATACTTGTGCAAAAAAGGGGCGGGTCGCTAGTAGAGAAATAAATAAAAAGGCTTCTTCCTATTCTGATAAGACCCTACCAGGGAATTGAACCCCAAGACCCTTGAGCGTCAAAGACGGACTCGCGACCACAGGGGTGATAATCTTGATAATATTAGAGTTATCTTTATAAATGTGTTCCTAACCTCAAACTCAAGAACCACTGAACCTATTTATCTAAGAACTTGCACCAATCAAATCCAAACCCATCATTGAAGTAAATTATAAGAGGTGAGATGAGATAGGATGAGTGTTAAAAAGTAATGCATAATGTATAGGTATTTATTTATGAATTAATTGTAAACCTAGGTATATATTGTACATTTATTATCTTATTATTTATAAACATTCATTTACACCGACTTATTTTAACCTTGTCTACCATTAACCACCAATCATTAAAATCGTATAAAAATCGTACTAGTAGTTTTGGAAATAAATAGCAATATTGGTGCAATACATGCTCACATAGTTTTACTCGTCGTGAGTAAAAAATAAATTTACTTAGCGGGCAGCAGAATCGCCACCAACCTAGCTTTTGTATAGAGAATAAACAACGACTTCATATATACAGGACACTTAGTTCTCAATAGCTCCTTAGAATTACGTACAACTTCATTGTGCTAGTAATTAAATATATTGCAATTATATTTTTAACGGTGATTAAAACGGGTTTTTAAATTTGTCTAGCCTGTTTGTGCATGTTGCATCGTAGCTACTAAACTAATGGAACTAGGAAATGTGAGCCAGGAATTTTTTGGCCAATTAAGTATCAGGGTATAAGAATTCTATATCGCCTCTGAGGTCAGGTCTTGAAACGAGGTCTTTGATTCGATTCCCGGTTAGGGTAAATACTTCTTATGAGTTTTATTTGAAAAACATGACGTTATCTAATATATATATTCGCCCAAATATGGCAACGGGCTTACCACCAGTCACATCATGGGACCTAATATAGTCTGCTTATATGTATCTCTACCAAATTTGTAGATATAGACGGAAAGATATTATTTATCTAATACCTTTAAACGAGCAATTCTTGTATATATATCAGCGATTTCGGAAACGGCTGCAATGATTTTATTGATATTTTGTATATAAGGAGTTTAGGGGGTGATAAATCGATCTAGCTATGTTTTATTTACAGGTTTCGTTTATTAATCGTGTTTTCAATAAATAGAGACCTATATCGTAATAATACAAAGCTAAATTCGCTAGCATTTACGAAATCAAAATAGCTCAGTTGGTAAACCGGGCGCCTAAAATGCAGGAAGACCGGGTTCAAATCAGACTCCGATTATTGCTTTTATTTTTTTTTTGAGAAAAGAATTATATATCCACTGTATATAGAACTGTAAAATGACTATATAGTACCTGGATGACCGAGTTTTGCTCGGTGTTTTTTTGTAAAATCATGTTTTTTTGGAATTATATTTACTTTATATGCTAATTAGTTACTGATAAAGACAGATGGCCAGCGAAGTCTTAGTGATAGTTTTAACCTTTGTTACGGAATTCTAAAAAAAACACGGGAAATAATACTAGTTTACACGAAAGCCAAATGTAATACTGTAATATTCCATTCAAAAATTACTTCCACGGTCGTGTTTTCAAGGAGATCGTCTACGAAAAGTTGATCAAAACACAGAGACAATAATATTATTCGCAAATGCGTGCAAAGTTCGCTTCCTCGACAAAAAAAGTATACGCCACTTGTTTATAAACGACAGATAATTATCGGTAATCCACAGATTAAATATTCTACATGCATTTTAGTGAGGCTTACGTTTTTGATTCCTTGTGTATTATGTACTAGATTTCCGCCTGCGGATTCGCCCGTGTGAATTATTTTAATAACACAGAAAACTTTCAAAGGCAGACATTTTTTCAAATTATAATGCTTATTTCGTAATCTCTTTTTAATATAGTTGGTTAAAAAGTAGCCTATGTCCTTTCTCAAGGTCAACTCTATCTCTGTACTAAATTCAGTTCAATCGTTTTGGCGTGAAAGCGTAACAGACAGACAGACAGAGTTATTTTCGCGTTTAGGTATAATATTAGTACGGATTTTCAAAGAGCAAATTTTTTTCATACTTCTAATACTAATTATTACGTAAAACATACTCTCTTTTTAATGTAGTCTGTTAAATAGTAGCATATGTGTTGTAAAGTTTCATCGAAATCCATACATACGATTATAAACACGAAAGTAAGATTTCAAACGTCATACGGAACCAATCACGCATTAGTCAAGCTCGCACTTAGACGGTTTTTTGTTCTTTGCCACTTTAAAGCTTTGCAATAACAATAGTATGAGTGTTATTCTATAAGAGTTGTTATTAAACATTGCTCTTATGTTGAGAGAGAATAACAAAGATTCCGACGGGTAAACTTGTTTGTCTAGTCTCCAAACTAAATAACAGAATGCACGAAATAGCGTTCGTATATTTGCATAATGAAAACATAGATACTACATTGTATGTTGTAATAACAGATACGCTCTTGCCAAACTCTCATCCGACACTGTCTGCTATCTTAATCAAATAAATAATTATTTATTTATTTTGTTATGTTTGTAAGTATTTATTTATTCATTCATTCATTCAATCCATTCATTAATTCATTCATTCATTCATTCAATTATCTATCAAACCATTAATTCATTAACTAATTAATAAATTCATTTACCCATTCATTAATGCATTCATCAATTCATTAATTCAACTATTGATTCATCTATTAATTTATCCATTCATCAATTATTCGTTCGCTCATTTATTTATTTATTCTTTTTGTAAATCTTACAACACAAGAACTACCTATAATGTGATAGGTGGCAAGCCTATCGTCATTTCAGGCATATTCCGATCCCGGGAAATTTAATGCTTACTTAAAATAATCTGAAAAATCATATCATAATCATAATAGTCGTACTCTCAATACTAAGTCTCGGGAAGGTGACTTGGATATATTTAATATGAGTCTCGGGAAATTGAAGAAAAGCTTTAATGACAAAATTTTTCTTAATTTGTAATTATTTACCATGTAAGTATTTCACTTTTAATTGGCTTTTATTAAACTTGTAATTGGCTTTCCTGTAGTAAATGTATGATTTTATAACCTTATATAGCTGTAAGTTTTCCGATTAACATAAAATAAAATAAAATAAAAATAATAATTTGAAATCGGTTTGTTTGTATTTAATAGTCTCCGAAACTACTGGACCGATTTAAAAAAATCTTTTACCATTAAGATCCGACATTATCCTTGATGAACATAGGCTACGTTTTACCTCGGGGAAAATGCTTCATTCCTACGGGAAAACGGGTAATGGAAGAACGGGTAGTAAGAATTATCTTTCCGTACTTATCTATTTCACATAACTTCTAAATGGCTAAGCCAATAGGGTTGATATTTTATATGGATGTTTCGATGGTTTCCTGTATGATTTAAAAATACAATTGGACCCGGTAGGGGGCGCTGCTGTCATTATGACAACTACGAACTGACCGTGCGAAGCCGGGTCGAGCAGCTAGTCTGTAATACTCGGGGAGTGAGTTTGTTATTTTTTTGACGGTTCGTAAATTCTATTCGTTTATAAATTGCACCTTTGAGAGCAGGTTTCATAAATGTGTTAAAATACAAATTTGAAATGTATTATTTAACAAAAATAAAAGACTGCAGTTTCTATATATGCAAATATCAGTTGTATTAGTTAGCTCAAGAGCAGCTGAACTGATTTGGCTAAAAATTGGCGGAGCGGTAGCTTGGAACCAAAGAAATATATAGGACTTTATATTATTAAAAAGACATATATAGGACCTTTATTTCCTATCTTGCGAACAAGGAATTATCAAAATCCATATATAATGAATAAATTAATAATAACATAACATATTATATAAAAAAAAAATACTGTTGAATTGAGGACCTTCCCGTTCTGAAGGCGGTTAGTAAAGTAAAGTTGCTCTTGTAGAAAAATTATTATACCAACATTAATCATTAATCCAAATTTTTACATAATTTTACATGTTCTTATTTTTTAAACTTAAAATTATTTTTCTATAATACATTTCAACTTTTTTTTTTGATTTAGTTAATTTGTTATGATCTAGGAGCATAGTGTTCTTCTTACCGAGAAAATGTTTGCTCTAACTGGAAAACGACAATAGCAAACTTTGACGCCATATCAGTAAGCTTAGATAAGTTGATATCGCTTTATATTTAGGTCTACTACAAACGAAAGGTAAAATGGATATTTGTCATAGAACTACCTATTTCGGCGAGCTTCATTCCGCTCGATTCATGAATTTTGGGTGATTTTTTTTTAAATTTAAATGTTTGATTGTTACTATTCTATTCTACTAACACAAAAATGCCTTTATAAAAGTTGTAAACAGTGTGTCCTGTTTATAAAAAGTTACAAATAGTGTAACTAGCGCATCTTAGTTGTATGATTCTAACAGTCCTGGAGAACTCCTGGAGTAGCGCCAGCACTTGGGGAACCGATGTGCACACGAAATTTCATGCGAATCGTTCAAGCCTTTTCAGTGGATTTTATCAAACATCGCAACACGAGAATTTTATATTAATTTTACATAAGAGAATCATTACATATTATAAAACAAAGTCACTTTTTTTGTCTGTCCATACATAGGGACATACATAGCTTAAATCTTTAAAACTAAGAAACGGATTTTGATGCGGTTTATTTAATAGAAAGAGTGATTCAAGAGGAAGGTTTTTATGTATATAACATATAGTATACCCGTGCAAAGCCGGCGCGGGTCGCTAGTATTAATATAAAAATAAGAAAAATATTTTTACTGGGCTGCTATATTTTGACTTAAAATGTCTGGAGTATTTAGTAAAGTGTTATACATGTGTAATAAATAAGCTGGGTATAATAAATTATATTTTAAAATTAGCTTGCTTTATATCAAAAAGCAAGATAATTTCAAGTACCACTATGATAATAACAAAAATTTTGAAACTTGATTGTAAATTTGTCACAAAAAATAACTCGGAAAAACCATTGACGCAGTTTTGTGAGAGGTTAGTCAGTAGGGTTGTCACTTTTCAAAGTGGTTATATGATTTTAACCTAGTACCTTGTTTAAACTAGTACCTTGTGTAGTTTTAAACTAGTACCTTGACTAATCGTGGGTGTGTTCATGTATATCTACTGGACTTACGAGTCGTGGATATACTAGCACACCTCTGCCTACCTCTTCGGGGATAATAGGCGTGA
>DVZL01008751.1:0-10101 GCA_018236625.1 Lasaia peninsularis | reverse complement strand
TAGCCAAATCGATTAAGCCGTTCTCGAGTTTTAGCGAGACTAACGAAGGGAAATTCATTTTTATATATATAGATAGAATAAAGTGTTTTTATGTATATAGTTTATTAGTTTTCTATATACCCACATTAAAAAAGTCGTATATTACCAACATAGGCCGCTAACAATGTAGCTTAATCACTATTGAAATTTTTTGCGGTGCACGGGGGCAGTTGGGGGCAGTATCGAAATTTTAGTGGCGTGGACGCACATCTTGTTTTTGATAATTTATTTTAATTAATACTCTACGTTAGCGCTACGACGTCGGCTTTAAAAACTGATGATAAGATACAGCGTTTTACACCTTTGCCACATTTCATGTGTTGTTTGTGTTTGTAACCCATAAACATGTCCATAAGTCACTTTTTTGTTATTTAAATATTCAGTAGTGCCTTGGTATTTTTTATATGATAAGGCAACAATCAAATTCAAGAGTCTCCTGATGGTAAGACACGATCGTGTCCTATAGACACCATAGATGTTGTAGATGCGTCGTTGTCCTGGGGCCGGGATGTTTGCTCTGATGTGCATGTCTACCGGCTACCTCACCCTCCAGACTGGAAAATGAAAATGTAATTATGGCGGCAGGAATAGATAACGGTGGATATACTCTGTCCAGCTGAGAAACTGTCCAGTAGCTACGGAAGCGTGGATTTCTACCCGGGTGAGTTCCTGTACAGCACTCTACAACCAGTGGTCATGTTTGTAATGACTCTGATGACCTATGCTCGCCTCTTACGAGCTGCCTGGCAGGAATTATGGTCTATTCTACACAGGGGACCCAGACTAACATAGGGAAAAAACGTTAGTGCTTTTTTCCCATGTTAAAGTTCGAATTTCCATTCCTGTAGTCCAAGTCCAAATCTTACCATATACCAAGTCGCCTTTTTGTTACTTTAGTAAATTTTCTAACTCTTACATTAAGGTAAAACATCGTGAGAAAACCCGGATACGTGTACATGCATTCGACCATATATTGGACCTCGTTACCCTTTTGGGTTGTAGAGCAGGCAGTCACGCTGTGTAAAAGCTAGCGCTTTTGTCAAATTTTCCAGATTAGGAAACTCGATATCATAAACATAGTAACGGGAGTAGGCTAGGAGGATTATAGGTTTCTTCTTCCATGGGAAAATGCCTCATTCCTATAGGAAAACGGATAATGGAAGAACGGGAAGTATCTTTCCGTACTTATATTTCAACTCCTAAATGGCAAAACCGATTGGGTTGAAATTTTATACAGATATTTCGATGGCTTCCTGTATGTTTTAATTATACAATTGGATCCGGTAGGTGGCGCTGCTGTCATTATGTCAACTACGAACTGACCGTGCAAAGCCGGGCCGGGCGGCTAGTGACATGTATATTTCTTACTATCAGGACATTTAACTGACAATAGAAGAAAATATCTTTCTGACAATTATCGCAGTCATCAATTTAGTAATCTAACAGAAGATCCGGCTCTATTTTTTGGGATGGAACCCTAAAAAGTGTCTAGACTTGTGAAGCGGTTTATTAAATAAAATCGAAAATCTACGGACCCTTCAAGACAATTTACCTGTCCTCAATTTGCCTTTAAATGTGCCAATTTACCACCAATTACATTTGACAAGGGTTTTTTATTCAGCCCACTGTTTTTGACATATAAATAATTGAGTCCCAAAAATTCTTCAGTATATTTGGTGACCGGAAAATTAAAAAGGGATTAGAAGTAATTGAAAAATTTGCCACAAACTTTGATAATAGATTGTAAGAAATTTTAAAATTAACTCCTGACTGGCTCTGGGTTTCTTGGTAGGTAATTAAATTAATTAAACAATTAATTAACTCTTTATTTTTTACAATATTAAAGTTAGGTACAAATCTGTAGAAAATTAATGTAGTACATGTTATAGTACCCGTAATAAAATAAATATTTTAATGTTATTATTTCTGACGAAGAAAGGAAGAAAATATTTTTTCTAATCTCCGGATGGAAAGTGTCTATTTTTTCCACGCTGTGCCAACAATATTTGTCATTTTCCGTTTCCGTCGAGTAAAAATTGATATGTGCATTTCGGGCAGAAGGAAAGTCTCATTTAGTGTTTATGAAATTACATGTGATCTGAAACTTTTCTGATGCTTTTTATTTTACTGCCCTAAGAATGGAATACACCTACTTTATCTCTGGAACTTCACTATAATCGTTTTATTATAGTAAAGTTGTTTTAAAGAGATAACCTAACTAACCAACTGACCAACATGTTCAACCCAGAGAGGGTTACAAACGTTGTTTCGTATTTTTTAATAATTAGTAGATACTAGCGACTCCCCCCCCCCGGCTTCGCACTGGTATAATATTAATGTTATATACATAAAAACCTTTCTCTTGAATCACTCTATCTATTAAAGAAAACCGCATCAAAATCCGTAGCGTAGTTTTAAAGAGAAAGTGACTTTGTTTTATAATATGTAGTGATATATTTTCTTGATTTATTTCTAGTTCATTTAATTTAATTATGCTGTTGTTGTTAATTGAGTATCTTGGCTAATCGTGGGTGTTCTAGTATAACTACTGGACTCACGAGTCGTGGATATACTAGCACATCTCTACCGCCCCTTCGGGGATAATAGGCTTGAAGTACTACATTTAATTTTTTTTTTTATTAATCAGCTTATTGTTCTTATAACTATAACATTATTAGTATCTAATATTATGTAAATAAATTCGAGATTTCAAATCAATTTATAAAAAAATTACAATATCTATTAAACGTATGTTTAATTCTTTTGTTTTAAAAATAACTTTCTAACCCGGTAAACTGCGCACCTCTACTTTGTCTGAATGTCTATTTGTACTCACTAATCTCTTAAACGGCTGGACCGTTTTTAACGAGACGTTCGCTGGTGGACAGCTAATTTAATAAGAAATTTTGTTTTAGAAGTCTGTAAAATAAAACAAATAAAAAAGGGGACGAAGTCGCGGGTACATCTGGATTCTTATATAATTATTAGTTTGTATATATTTTTAATCGTAACAACTCATAAAGGACTAGTATTGGTTTATTTGAGATTGTTTCCTCATCCTGGGCACAGAAATTCATGGCATTAAACCGGCAATACTCGAAGTCATGTTAATGCCTAGGGTTATTACTGGGACCCAAGATAGTGGGCTAATCGTGGGTGCATAAGTTTGTACTTTTGTCACATCTTCAAAGACATGAGCGTGCATTAAATTTACATGAAATATTAATTACTACTTAATTAATAACTACTATACTACTACTTTAAAGTTTTGCCACTTAAAACATTTTGAATTTCATTGAAACTTTTGCTTTTTGTTTCTGGGAGAAAGATTACAATGATACTAATAAAAAGAGCAGTCATCCCTGAAAAGAACCAGTAAGTGTTCGTTGGTCCTAACGCTGTAGTCATCAATGGAAAGAATTTCGTCATTATGAATATCATCAATTGCGATGAAGTTATACTCAGTGAGACACCAAGCGTTCTTGAATAGTTGTTGAATATTTCCCCAATCATCACCCAAACCAAGGACCCGATACCTGAAACAAAACATGAAAATAAGTAAAATGGATTGAGATAAGCAGATTGCGTCTACTCAATTAAAATATACAAGACTAACTGTGCTCCGTGACTTTACCCACGTTGATTATTTTTTTTTGTTATAATTTATAAGACAGCAAACAGGCACACGGGTCTCCTGATGGTAAGAGACAACCGTGGCCAATAGACACCATAAATGTTGCAGGTGTGTCGCTGCCCTGTGGTTGGGCTGTTAGATCTAATTTGCAAGTCTACCGCCTACCCTACTCTCCGGACCGGAACACGACAATATCATTATGGCGGCAGGAATAGGTAAAGTGGTGGACCCCTACCCATGCAAGTTGCTGCACAACACTCTACCACCAGTGGTCATGTTGGTAGTGACCTATGCTCGCTTCTTACGAGCTGCCTGGTAGGTGATCTAGGTCTTCTGAAATTGCGAATCACGACATCTATATAATTCTGTCGGTAGCATTTTGTGTTAAATAGTACTAACTCCGGTTTCGTAACTCACCGTCAGATAGGTAAGTAAATATGACACTTGACACTCGATATATCTACCTATCTACCCGCAAGGGATTTAGCGTGAAGATACGTAGGTATAAGTATGGTATAAAATTGTATTAAAGACACTATTGTGCCTCGGTTGTATCACAGATAATCAAATCTGGATCATAAATAACTTCGTATATAATTAGATATTTCGTAATAGATTGTTAAATTGTAGATAACACAATACATTTGGAACGTGCAGTTGTGGTAGTGTTAATACTAATACTTAGTGAACGCAAATGGAATATACAAGTATTTAATGTGTCATCTCTATGAATTTTGTGAATTAATTTTAAAACTAAAGGTACTCGCTGGAAGTGACACTTCTAAAAAATCTGTCTCGAATTAGTAGTATTGCTAACTCGCTCTCAACTGGCCAAGCTCTCACAAGTTTTGTTTTCATATTTCATTTTTTCATATATATCACCTTTAGTTTCATAAACTTGATCAAGTCATATGATTGTTCAAAAGTAAGTTAAAAACTTTTACTTGATTATTCGTTTTTTAAAATACATGTGTTTGAATAATTGTTTAAAGTTTAATTAAATATTTTGTATTGTGTTTGTTTTATTTAAGTGCAATTAATTATTCATAATTTATTTCTCAGTTTAAAAATAAAAATCCAGCGTTAGATCTTAAGAATGACTTTTTACATTATAAAAACGTAGTCGTTGAATAATTATTGTCAATATCCTTACTTATCCTACTAATATTATAAATGCGAAAGTTTGTAAGAATATTTGTATGAATGTTTCTTACTTTTTCACGCAAAAACTACTGGACGGATTTCGATGAAACTTTACAGTGAGATAGCTTATACATAAGAGTAACATCGCAATAAGTATCGTTCGTCGGAAAAAAATTTACACTTTAAAAATTCATGCGAGTGAAGCCGCGGGCGGAAAGCTAGTATAAATGTGAAAGTAACTGTATCTCTATCTGTCTGTCTATTTTGTTTTTAAGCCTAAACCACTGAACCGATTTTGATGAAAAAACAGGCAACTTTTTAATCGAATACATTAAAAGTGTGCATGTTTTTACGCAATAAGTATTATAAATTGGAAAATTTTCTGCTCTTTGAAAGTTATCTGCGTTATGAAAATAATGTGAGCTGGTACTCAGACAGTTCGTTGCAAAGAAAAACTAAACAAATAAATAAATATCTCTGCAGAAATTACGCAAATTGATCTAACCTTAAAGTAAGGTAATATGCTTATGTTATGTGTGTTAGTCAACGATACTAATACATAGAAATACTTAAATACATACAATAATAAGTTTAATAAACACCCAGACCCGGAAATACAGACATGTATGTTCATCACACAAATATCTGTCACCTTCGGGAATTGAACCCGAACCTCGCGATTGGTCGGTGGCTTTAGGAGTATACGTTAAAAGTCAAACGAAATATACCAACATTTGGTAATTGAGATGTTTTTGAAAACTATTTCACCAAAAGTTCGGATTTTGTGCTTCGACGCCGCTTTGGTTGTTGTTACTGTCGTGGACTTATATCTTACTAGCAACCCGCCCCGGCTTCGCACGGGTTTACTATACATGTTATATACATAAATACCTTCCTCTTGAATCACTCTATCTATTTCAGAAAATTGCATCAAAGTCCGTTGTGTAATTTCAAATATTTAAGCATACAAAGGGATATAGGGACAGAGAAAGTGACTTTGTTTTCTATTATGTAGTGATGGTCACTGGTCAGGTTCGTAAACCACGTTTGCAAATATACCGGTTAACCTATCCATGCATGAACCAGGACATTACAGCTTGCAGCCGTAATATCAACACCACTTGACTGAAATAATTACATTATTTTTTTGAGATCAATTTTATCGAAAAATAATCAATATATCGACTTTTTGCTTTAAGTATCGACGGCGATATTGATGTTTTAATAAATATAGCACCAGCAGCGTGCACAAGATTATGATACTGGGTTTGCGGCGGAATTGCAAAATTTTTTTCTTTTATAGATTTTTAGCTAATTTATTTAGTTTCATACATTATGTGATCATGATAGTGAAATGGTGGAGTTTAATTACATATATCAGAGCACATCCTGTCTCAAAACGTACACAGTGCTTAAGTTCCTCTATGGAGTGCATGCCCCTGGATACATCAGTATATATTGACTTTTATATGGTATAAGACAGCGTACAAACACACGGCTCTCCTGCTGGTAAAAGATATCCGTGGTCCATAGACAACTTATACATTGTAGGTGCGTCGATGTGTTTTTTTTGGGCATAGTGCCCCACTATGCATTTGTTGCCATCTGCTATATGGCTTATCCGGCACTGCCTACCTGTGGCATGTCACACACAAAACTACGTGCAAAAATTAGTATTTCTATATTAAAACAGTCTGTAAATATTATAACCGACAAAAATAATGAATAAGTACGCTCGAAATATTTTAATCTTAGCCAAGCTTAGATTTTAAATTTATTCCTTTCTTACGGAAATCTTTTATTTTGTTTTATGATATTGGAAGGCAAACAAGCAGATGGATTTGCTGATGGTAAGAAATACACGTCGCCTATAGACACCAAAGGTGGAAATGGTGCGTTGGAAACCTGAGGCAAACTATTTTTTTGTTGGAAGAAAAACTAGTCAAAAACCTACCTTGGAACCTATGGCTAAATATTGTCTAGTCTAAGGTGATCTGATGATGAGATGATGATGACGATGATGATGATGATGATAATGATATTGACGATGATGAAGAGATCTATACGTTCAAAGATCCCAGTGCATTTCGAGTTTCAACTTGCGACTGTCATTTGAACCATATTACAAAATATTTAGATCACGGTAAAAACAACTCGATATATTCCCAGATACTTAGCTACATATTCACTTCAAAATCAATAATTATAATAAAATTGCATGTAAAATTTGATTTTATTTGCCGTTTTAACAGTACGAACCCTCCATATGCGAGTCCGACTCGCACTTAGCCGATTTTTTAGATTGTTTTTCTTATCGCAAGGTTTGCGTAATATAATAAAAAAATCATAACATGTGAGTTTAATTATTTTTAATCAATTTGTCCCCTAGGGTCAGGATGAGAGCTTTGGCCGTGCTGCCTCTTCGGCCGTAACATTATTTCATGGTTTTAGGTAAAACGGTGGTATCCTAACCTAAGCTCTATTGAGGTTTGACGGCATCGAAAAAATACAAGATACACTAATTTATTCATTAATACTTCACTTATATGCACTTTGACAGAACAAAATTGTACAAAATAACACCAAATTTGGCCATTCATTGAGTATTGATGTACACGAAATTCAATGATTATGAAAAAATTAGCCAAAACTCTTATTCGAATTATTGTATCTTAAACTTTTTTTAGACCATAGACAAGTAGTTTTAATCTTCTATAAAGTCAACCTGCTATAAATGTCGGGAAAAATAATGATTTTATTATTAACTCATTATTTTACTCAATATAGAAACTCGAAATTAGGAAAATACTGCGTCCATTTCTTCCATCGATCCTAGCAAAACGCCTGTCAGTTTAATATTACGATGTCATTTTATCATAATTTTTATTGGTCAAAATCATTTGTATTTCCATAAATGTTTTGCCTTTTGTTTCTGGCAAGAATATAATGATAATAGCAATGAGCAATACGGCCATTCCACTGAAAAACCAGTAAATGGTCGAAGGCCCTAAAGCTGAAGCTGCCATTGGGAAGAATTTAGTTATCATAAATATCATAAAGACAGTTGCTGTCACGCTGGTGGAAACACCAAACGCTCTTGCAGAGTCATCAAAGATTTCACCAATCAAAACCCAAACTAATGAGCCTATACCTGAAACAGAAATAGATTATTTGTTATTTAGAATACAAACGAGCAGACAGAGAAAGACAAGTTTGTTACAACACTTATAACTCGAGATCTGCTGGACCAATTTTCATGGTTTTTGATTCGTTGGATTTGTCTCCGCTCCAAATAGCATTCTGCTATTTAGATCTTAAAAACAATGAAAATTAGGTTAATAAATAATTATGGAAAACGAATCGTTTTCAATAAAACTCAAACATTTGTTGTCCATCCTGTCAAGTACTGTAAGTAATGATTGACATTTATGCATTGTCTACATTTTTTACATCAATTAATAAAGTCGAAAAGTACATTGAGCAGATACATATAAGTTCCTTAAATATTTATGCGCCCGTACAGAAATGATAACAAATGTTTAATATTTAAGCGTGCGTTCAGAAATTTATTTTGTGTAAATTAAAGTTACTATTTCCGAAAACAATTTCTAAGATTTATTTTACAGGATAACGAAAAATTAATTTTGAATTATTATTTTTTTAATTTTTCGTTGGCCGAGTGGCTGGCGTACACGCCTAACCGCATCACTAACCGCGAGGCTCGGGTTCGATTCCCGACGGGGACAGGCATTTGTGTGATGAACATAGATATTTGTATTTCCGGGTCTGGGGGTTTATCACATTTATTCTGGTATCTATTTAAGTATGTCTATGTATTAGTATCGTTGTATAACACCCATAGCACAAGCATATAGTTTGCTTACTTTGGGGTTAAATCAATTAGTGTAATTTGTCCAGTAATATTTACTTATTGATTATAATAAAACTCTAGAAGAATGAATTCTGTACATCTATACTAATATTATAAAAACGAAAGATTAGATTTTTTTAATGGGATAAGAAAGCGAACAGGCACTCGGGTCTCCTGATGAGAGAGGCCTATGGACACCATAGATATTGAAGGTGCGCCGTTACCCTGTGGTCGGGCTGTTAGACCTGATGTGCAAGTCTCTCACTATGTGAAGTGCGAACTGACCCGAAGCCGGGTCGGGCAACTAGTTGAATATATTTAAAAGAATACTCATAGGTGACTAAAAACGGGCCAACAGAACATATTTTTATTTTTTTCAATTTTTGTCTGTTCTTATCCCGGCCGCGATTAACATTAAAACTACTGAACCGATCTACATGAATTTTGGCTATAGGTAGCCTATGTCCCTGTAACCTACACAGGCTACTTTCTATCCCATTTTCAGGGAATTCTACAGACAAAATATGTTACATAAAAAACTAAGTTAGCCGTATTCGGTTAAAAAGGATTTCTTCTATCTTTGCAGGTTAACCAAAAAAAAATACATGAAAACAAGCCCGTAATGGATACGTAGAGAATATGTGAACAAATTCCTAATTAAAAGTAAAGAGAACGTGGATATTTATTCAACTATACGAAAATTCATCTTGGTCTGTAACTAAATATTTGCTTATGAGTCTTATGACGCTTATCAACTTGTCTCCAATATCTTTATTTGGTTAAAACTTTGCAGACCGAGTAAAAAATGAGACAGATCGCAATGAAACTTACGAACGACAGATGAACTGAACCATACATATTATAATATTATAAAGATGAAGTGTTTGTTTGATTGTTCGAACGCGCTAATATCAGAAACCGTTGATTTAAATTTAAAACATATTTTAATGTTAAGCTAGCTCTGCTCGCAATTTCGTCCGTATTTTTAAAAATTTTATTTTATATATTTCTAAAATAAAAGTACCCTAAGTTATTCCTTGCAACATCTGCTGTCTGCCAGTGAAAGTCCCCTCAAAATCAGTCCACCCGTTTCAAAGATTAGCAAGTACAAACAGACAGACCGACAAAAATTCAAAAAAATATGTTGGTATATTATGTACCATGAAAACATATACCTACCTATATCTATGCATTTAGTAGAATGAGGTTGTTTTAATATTACATACAGACACCCACATTTTATTTGTGTACATAATATATTTATTGAGAAAGTTTACAGGCTAGGTGTATAAATAGATAAATAAATATTACTGGACATATTACACAAATTGATCTAACCAAACTAAGCAAATTAAATGCTTGTGTTATGGGTGTTAGACAACGATACTAATACATAGAAATACTTAAATAGATA
>DVZL01008750.1:0-10101 GCA_018236625.1 Lasaia peninsularis | reverse complement strand
TATTGAATACTAGAAAAGAAATATGTATATCAAAATAGTATTTATTAGAAATTTTGTCTGACTGTTTGTTTGTTTGTATCCCCGCTAATCTCGGAAATGGTTGGATGGATTTTGACTTTCACAAGTCGATAGCTTATGTAATAAGGCTATTTTATTTTAGAAGAGTATAAATAAAATAATTAAATAAAAAAAACGGACGAAGTCGCAAGCATATCTTAATGTAGGTACATAAATCAAGAGCACTATAAAAGCAAATTGAATTTGCCATTCCTTCAGTGCTCGCCATCATCGTGTTTTGATTTGAATCGCCATTATTGCCATTCATATAGTAGTACGTAGTCTAACCACACACAGTTTAGGTCATGCATGTCTTCGTGACTAAGCTCTATCTTGATACTAGATCCTAATCTATACAGGCTGATAATTGTGATAGGTCAGTGAACATAGTAAAGTTGTTTTTTTCAACTTTTATTTATTAAACTATTGAATTAAATTTATACATACATATCTTCACGCCTGGTCCCTTGCGGGCTATGCAGAGATTAGAGTGCTAAATGACACGATCCTTACATACCTGACTAGCTTCCTCCACATTCATCACTCTCTTCATGCATACACGCTGGTTGCGGAAACTCTTGACACCGCCCTCGGATAATACGCGAGCTATTTGTTCGTGAAATGTAAACCCAGGTCTTCCCGGATACCTACATCTATCCACATTCGTTATTTTACGTTTATTGTAGTGTATTGGTCAAATTTATTTTCTTCTTTGTCCTAGTCTTAACATATTTCTATATCAGACTTGCTGTGCCCGTAGTAGTCTACCTTACTTATTACATCAGCTGTCTGCCAGTGAAAGTCCAGTAAAATCGGTTCAGCCTTTTCAGATATTAAGGCGAAGAGATAGACAAAAATTCTAAAAAATATTATCTTTGTATATTTACCCTGTAAACACACATATGCATTTAGTAAAAAGCGGTTATTATAATATTATATAGACACTCCAATATTATTTATTTGCGTAGATGTATAGGTGGTATGAGTTCGGCTACCTAAACTAGGACCAGGGCGTCAGTTTTTATACGTAGCGACTGCCATCTGACCTCTGCAACCCAAAAGGGAAGCCAGCCACAATCCTAGATGAGGTCTAATTCGAATACACGAATTTGGGTTTCCTTAAGCTGTTGTCCTTCACCGTAAGAGTGGATTTATTAGGTGGTGCCACCGCCTTACCTATTCCTGTCACAATAGCGTCCGTGTTCGCCATTATCGTGTTCTGGTTTGGAGGGTAAGGTAGCCAGTAAACTTGCTCACGCAAGAGGCTTACCATCCCAACCTCAGGTTGGCAACGCACCATTTCCAACATTAGTGTCTATAGGCGACGTGTATTTCTTACCATCAGGAAATCCGTCTGCTTGTTTGCCTTCCAATAACATAAAAAAGCAGGTACGTAACGTAGCGGTGTTAAAACCTGGAAACCCGAAACCCATAGACTTTCAGCGCTTATATATCACTATTTTACGTTATGTATCACATAGATAGATGTATATTTTACGTTCTACTTTCATACCTACCAAATAGAGATATAAAAATTCCTGAATCGGTCGATACGTTTTTATACGAGTTTGGTCTGACCACAACACCGTTTCCGAGATTTTTATACACCCATGAAATTTTAAGTTTATGTGTATGTGTAAAAACTAGTATATTTCTGATTGAGGTTTTTAAATTTGGAAGTCAGATTTTTATTTTTTTTTATTCAGGCTGTAGCCTAATGTTGCTGGCTAATCATTTCGAGGTAGTGAATCATTATAATTTGGCTCTATGGCTTTTTTTTTTGAATTCCGAAATCAATGTGTAAAACCAGTATAGTTCGTTCGGCTTGAGGTTTTTAAATTTGCAAGCCAGATTTTTTTTTAATTGGCACGTTATTTCAGCCAGTAGCCTAATATCGTCAGCTAATCAATCACGTGTACCTCTGCCTACTCTTTAAGGATATGGGCGTTAAAATATTTATTTGCTTAGTTCATCCTGTATAGTATTATCATGTCCCCGACTTGTAAGCCGCATGTACTCGACTAATGAGAGTTCATTTACAATTGAAATATATGAGCTTCCGTTACTCACAAGAATTTGATTTCATTAAGAATAGCTTTATATTTTTCAAGATAGTTTTGCCCTTCAAATGTCATAAAAAACTCATTATAAAATATTTTTAACTCAAAAACAGTATATATTTACTATACATATAAACAATAGAAATAGATGGATATTCTGGTACTGAGATATACTCGTACTTGATGCCTATAGACAATAAAGGTGATAGGTAACTGATATGGAGTGAACTTGAAGCTGGGACATTAAGCACTAAAACTGATAAATGATAATGGCAAGAACCAAAGCTTTGGTAGAATAAAAAGCAAAATATGGTATAACTGACATTTCATTGTTAATCTCTTCTAATATTATAAATTAAAAAAAAAAGTAACTCTGTCTATGTGTTACGCTTTCTCGCCTAAACCAATTTAGGGATTTTAATGAATTTTGGTACTGAGATAGAGTTTGGCTGAAGGAGGAGCATAGACTACTTTTAAACTGACTACATTAGAAAGAGGGTATGATTTCATGCAATAAGTATTACATACATACATATTTTCACGCCAGGTCTTTTACGGAGTGGGCAGAGAGCACGGAGTGCCAAGTGTCACGATCTCTGCATACTTGCCTAGGTTTCTCAACGTTCATTAATCTCTTCATACACACACGCCGGTTTCGGGGACTTACTTACCCTCAGCGTCAAAATCTTTCTTTATCACCAAATCAAAATTACCTGCAACGAAAAATAACCATATTAAATTGACGAAAGATTACTCGAACGTAAATATGTTTTAGTATCACTAAGTCATCTTCCTCTGTGACTTTTTGTAGCCAAAACATTAATCCATGGTCCTCTGTATAGCATAGGCCATCTGCTTTCCTACCAAACTGCTCGTAAGAGGCGAGCATAGTTTAACTGGGCCGCTACCAACAAGGCCACTGGTGGTAGAATGCTATGCAACAACTCGCCCGAATCCAACCCCTTATTGTTCTGGCCGCTAAATAAAACTGTCGTGTTCCGGTCTGAAAAAAGGGTGGCTGGTAGATTGACGTACCATACCACCATCAAGAGTGTGCATATTCGATATCTTATACAATAAAAAAAATACTCCAGTCTAGTTATTTTCGTAATCTATGCAGCCCCTAAAACCTGTGACTTTGTTTTTAATGAGCCCAAATTTCAAACGTCCTGGTTCATATGAAATCACTTTAAATCAAACTCATTGGAGACGTTACAATGCACTTTTATTTAAACAATTTAACTTTAATGTCAATGCGTGACTGCGCTTATGCATTGCGTAGTCTAAGTTATAGGAGCAAACGTTTAAAAGTATATTTAAGTTAAGGAAACTTTAAACACTTTAGTCCCCTTTTTACGAAAATTACGCGGACGGAGTAGTATGGACACACTTATAGTTTATGGTAGGATAAGTGCAGAACAGCAAATTTTTTTATTATGGTTATATTTACGAATATAACGCTCAAGAAGATTTAGCAAACTATGAAAGAGTTTTCACCAAAAAAAAAGTTTGAAGGCGTTAAAGTCAAAATAACTTGTATTTTAAATTTATTGTAGTGAATACATTCTTAACAACGTTTACCCGCAATGTTAAGCATCTATCATATTTTCACAGAGCCGGCTATCTTACTCCCATAAGGCCGAATTGTTTTGACCAGTCTAGAAAGTTACAGTTTTTTGTAAAGTGTGTAATTTATAGATAGTATTATTATCTACCTTTAACTTCATGATTATAAAATATCAATGATAATCGATTGAAAAAGCTTTATTTCCACAATCCACATTTTTAGCTCGGAGGACAATGCCTACTCTAAATTTTAATTTTAAATTTAATAATTCAAACATGAAATATTTTTTTCTAAAGCTTTATGTTATAAGTTGCACCAACCATAATGTCATTGCCGACTCATGCCACAAGCGAGAATCGTCGAGCCTTTCAATTGAAGCTCATCATCTCGGTGAGTCAGTCAGTGCGTCATTTGGAAGATATCTTCTCAGGGTATATCAGGATTATGGAATACATTACTATATTATGCAGTTTAAAGCTGCATTAGCGCATAGGGATGACTGAGCTAAAGATACATTAAGCAATTAGATCATGTATTATCTAAGAATTAGTAATTGAAGTTCACATTAATAACTACATATTAGTTTTGTTTGTCAATTAAAAGTCCTAATCTTCGAAACCACCAGTCTATTCAACACGGCGAAAACATGTCGCCACATAAGGTATGTTTGTCACCTTAGAACTTTCGATTGGGTGAACCGATTTCGATGATACCTACTTTTTTCCCCGTGTTGGTTCGGGTCCCCTGTGTAGAATAGACCGTCTGCCTCCCTGCCAGGCAGCTCGTAAGAGGCGAGCATAGGCTGACTTGGTCACTATCAATAAGACTACCGGTGGTAGAGTGCTGTGCAGCAACTCGCCCAATTATGGTTCTCCCGCCCTATCTATTCCTACCGCCATGATGACATTGTCGTGTTCCAGTGGGGTGGATATGGTAGCCGATAGACTTCCCAATCAGACCTAACACCACGGCCACAGGAGAGTAACTCACCTACAATACCTATAGCAACTATAGCCCACGGTTATCTCTTAACATCAGGAGAGCCGTGTGCTTGTTCACTTTCTTATTCCATAAAAATAAAATCATATTTGGAAGCTTCTACTTCGTGTGGTCATATTTAAGTTTAGTCCAGAGCTGACTCTTTGTAACGAAGTTGAAGTCAAATTTATTTAGTTTTGCTGTTCTTAAATTATGCCATTATGCTTTGAAATTCAAATGGGTGATCATCGATTACTATGTGAAACCATGGGAAATATAAAGTATTTGTCCCACTATTGACCATTTTATTCATATATTGGTTACATGCATAACCTATGTTATCAACGTCGTGCTTTTTGCTGGATATTTTGAATCCGATCATGTCTTTTCCCCACAATATTTTTTTATAGTAATTATATTTTTTTATTTTATTTTTTTATTTTATGGTAAATTACCAGTCTGATTACCAAAGCAATGTAAAAAGATGATTTTCCAATAGTTAATAACTTTATAAACAATTAAATATAAATAAATTAACAAATAAGTAAAATAAACCATTAGCTACCTTCACAAATGTTCGCGTTAAAAAT
Organism: Lasaia peninsularis; assembly: GCA_018236625.1. Classification (NCBI taxonomy): domain Eukaryota; kingdom Metazoa; phylum Arthropoda; class Insecta; order Lepidoptera; family Riodinidae; genus Lasaia; species Lasaia peninsularis. Next base: position 4,849 of record DVZL01008750.1, on the reverse strand, counting down.
TACTAAACCAATCTAAACACAAATATATTTGCTATTCAAGAAATGCGGTACATAAGACGGATTTATTATTTATGTTTAGAAATGTGGATATATATTTATTTTTTATTACTAATATTAACTTTTAGTCAAGTTTAATTAATTTGCATCAAGCTCAAAATAGTCATACTGATAAGTCGTCATAAAAAATCGTAGGTGAAGCGGTGACATCCATACCTATTGAGTGAGATATACTCACTCAATAGGTATGGATGATCATACGGTATTGAGAAAATACACAGCACACCATTTTCTTTAATGAATACCTCACTTTTGCACTTTATCCCAATACAATGATATACATGCACGAAATTCAATATTTTTTTCTTAATCCCGCCAAAGATCCTGTAATCATCTATAACATACTGTATAAATAAAATAAAATAAATAAATAAAGAAAAAGGCTAAAAAAACTAACTGATATATAGGAAAAAATCTTAAGTTGATAACTTATTAAGCCATAAACATAAAATCTCTCCAATGTTGCCAGTAAACATGTGCGTATCTGGTTATCTTGATAAAAGTGGTTGCGTAGCGTTCAGCCAAATCCTCGACAAACACGCGACGATTACATTTTATCATCTGTGGATAACGTGACCGTGTCGACATATTTTTAATCTGTAAATGGTGGTTTGTTATGGCATAAGGTTTTTGTGGATTAATCGGAAAAAGGCGCTTTTTTTTGCTGTCAGCGCCAAATTAGTTATTACTACACAAGCTGATCCTTTATCATAGAGCGAAGATACTATCTGGAGATAGCACTCGTAACGGCGACCTGTTCGCAATATTAAACATCTCATAGGGCCAGCTATTTTATTCTTACAAGGGACGGTTTATTGTGACGTCGTCCAGTTTAGAAAGAGTTAGCAATACTACATATTAATGACAGATCATTGTTAGGAGTGTAACCTACGGATATTACTTTTAGCTCTATGTTCGAGTAATATACATAAAAATAGGTCAGACATACTGTCTATCAGTGGAATGTCCGACGTTAGAAAGACAAATAAACTATTTTTTTCATTACTTTTGTTCTATTGATAACTAGACAACTATACACGTTCTGCAATGCATATTATAAACAAAATTATTCCGCATAGTCACTGTAATAATGATAAATAAACCTTAAGCTTATAATTGACAGTTTGACATACAGATCATCTTTGTCTATGAATGTAAACACTCCCAACATGCTAATAAAACACTTTTGGTATATCATACGTACAATTTTATTAGGCATTAGCCTAATATTCAGGGTTAACTATAAACTATATACCGTTGTTAAATTGTTAATTCATTATTGTAAGTTAAATAACTATACGATTTAAAAATGATCAGCGCTACCTAGTTTTAAATATTGTAATATATGATTAACAGAGATCTAACTTTGATCAATATAATGACATAGTGAATACTACTCCAAATATAGAAAATTACATAAGCAACCATAACCTAGTCTGCTATAGCACAAAAACTTTGTGCCAATTCAACCAACTAACCGGTTCGTTATCCCAAAGGTTTAGTGACGGAGTTTTATGAAATGACATGTATATCGATAAATTTCACGAGTATTTTTTTTTCTTCGCTTTGCCTTGAATTTGTGATTCATCAGCGGATATTTTAAAATACTCATCGATACCTAAAGACAAGAAAAAAAAATATAAATATTAACTTGATACAAAAACAAAGATAATATGAAAACATTTAAGGTATTTTTGAATAAATATGTACCTATGATCTATTGGTTTCACGATGATGCAAACAAATCTTCAAACAATTTTCTGCATTCTTTCGTTTTTCTATTTGCTACCACGTTTGGAGATCAATTATAATCTTCTCATTGATAAAAGGATGGGTATACTACGATGTCATATTTAATAAATAAATTATGTTTTATCAAGAATAACCAAGTAATATTGGTATGATCTTTAATCTAAATAAAGTAATTATTTAATATAAGAAATAACCGCGGACTCGTGCAGTACTACTAAAGCTTTGGTTTAAGACACTTTTTTTAATAATAAAGTTGTTGTTTAATATATGTTATAGTAAACGTATGATACTGACAGCGTGCGTTGTATTTTTCTCAAGTTATGTCAATTTTCTAAATTCTAATGCACAATAAAATTTTGTGTTTTATTGAATTGAATGACGTGCGTTTTATTTGGTGTAAATCCTGCTGAAATTCGGATAACTTTATTACAGATCTTGGAAGAAAATACGTCTATCGATATCCGAATAGCCATCACTGCGACAGAATGCGGTGCAGTAAGTCTTTATGTGAATGAACACTGCAGACAATCTACAGCATACGTACTTCGATTTTCTATCCCTTTCCAATAAGTAAATATCCACTAGAAAGAAAGGGACAGCATAAGGTCAAGCAAAGCTTTAGATTATAAAGCTGTAAACTAAACGGGTTTGCTTCGAGATTAAAAATAAAAAAATAAAACATTCTTTTTTTGAAGTTTTATTTCGTCTCAGATCTTGTTTTGGCTATAAAAGGAACTGCACCATACTAATGTCGGTATTAATTAGTCTTCACCTCGGTTTCCTTTGAAATGTTAATAGGGTTCTTGTTTCTACTCAATTTTGAATAGGTAAGTAATGATTTGACACGGCATTGTTGCCATTATAGCAACATTCGCTTTATCTATACGGTACAACTTAATAGACATGGATTAATTTACGACATCGATTAATAGAGACCGGACGTATTATATTTTTCTTCTTTTTCTTCTTATTCTTTTAACAGATTTTGAACGTAAAAATATGAGGCACAGACTAAAAAAATATAGAAATATCTAATATTTACTGTTTATTAATTTTCGTTGGGAGCAGAGACTACCTAACTTAAAAGCAAATTTAATTACAACCAAAATTCGTCTCTATAACATAAGAATAAAAATACCTACCTTAGTTTAACTTGAAATTGTCACAGATTTATTAATACATATTTTAAAAAGGCCCCAGATAGAAAATATATATCTCTTTTAAAATATTTTTTATTTTGTCATCTGTTTTAATAATGGAAGTTGAGGAAGCTAGGTCAGTATGTAGGGATCGTGACACTTTGCACTCGATACTCTTAACATAGCAAGATACGAGTATGTATGTATGTTTCAATAACCAATTATCAACTTAATACCAAAATACTGAAATTTAACAAAATTTCAAAAATCATATATCTCATATACATAATAATTAGCCCAGTTTATTTTGATACAATCCAATTGAATCATACCGCGTTGGTACCGTGGTGACATTGCTAGAGGCTGCTTTCCGATCCGGTGAGAAGCTGTAAAATAATACAGACGCATCACATGAACCGTTTGTAAAACCTATGGGAAATCTATTCTATTCATAGATTAAAGTTACAGAAGCTACAATTTTGCCGTAAGCCTGTGTAGTCTAGACGATGAGTCATGTATCCAAACAATTTATGTATCTAATCCCTAAGGAGTCTACCAATCTAGACGACGCCATTAATATCGTAGTCACATCAAGGACGGATAGACAAAGGAGTATTGTGTATGAATCTATACAAAATAAGCAATATATAAAATGCAAAAGTGATTGATTGAAGTAGCAACGTAACTGTCTTTATGACGTAGGTCCTGAAGTTTTCAAAAGTCCAAGTTAAAAGGGGATAAAAGTTTGTATGAACTTTATTAGTAAAGAAGAACATATATAGTAGTTACTTATTTGTTATTTATAGGTAACTACTAATAGTCTCTTTACATGCGTAAAGTATACCTACCTACTTCACTTGTTGGATATTGTCTTAAGTGCAATTTTGATGACTATGATATTATGGTCGCCATTTGACGTCGTGCTATTGAAACCAAACAAAAATCAAAATATACCAACACACATCACTAGAACTAAACTAAAGATGTTCGATTAGGTTGACGTACTAGCCCACAGGCTACGAAGGACACAGGCTAGGAACGTAGGTCCAATAATGAGTTTTTTTTTATTTAACATCCAAGAGAGTGAAACAAGAAGTTAAAGTTTGTATTTAACTAATAAACTACCAAGACCAAATAACTTTAATATTATGACTTTGACTTCGAGTAACTGCTAGTTTTATAATACGCTCCTTAGAGACATCCTGTGTAAGTAGTAATTTAATTAAATACCTATCTTTGGCAAAATGTATGTGTAAACTATAATAAATTTTATAAACCTTAGTAGTATGTTCCAATAACAAGAAAATCGTTCGCAAGCATGTTCCCGTATCAAAACTATAAGCGAACCAGCGCGAGCCAAACGCGGGTCAACGCCCTCAATATGGCGCTAAAATAGAATGAAAGAATGCCCGCCATTTCAATTTTAACCTCGAAAATGTTTCACAAGGCAATAGTTTCACACTTACACGTAATTTAATGGGAAAATGGTACGCCTATTTTACACTAAGATGTTTATTTTTATTTCCTGTAATTTAATTAGCGATTACATAGTGTTCCTTTCCTAATATTTCTGTAAAATAATACAAATTCATGCACGTCTAGAATGCATAACCTACGCACCTCTTTCACAGAGTAAATACAAAATGGTACATACATTTTTTTTAATTATTTTGGGATTTTTCCGACAGTTGACATATGATGATAATATTATCCCCTATAATGACAATATTTTATAAACAAAGTATCTCAATGTCAATCTATACTAATATTATAAAGAGGAAACCTTTGTATTTTTGTATTTTTTGTATTTTTGTATTTTTGTATCTTTGTATTTTTGTATTTTTGTGTTTTTGTATTTTTGTATTTTTGTATTTTTGTATTTTTGTATTTTTGTATTTTTG
>DVZL01008749.1:0-10101 GCA_018236625.1 Lasaia peninsularis | reverse complement strand
TTAGTTACAAGAGTCACTATTTCTATGAATTGTTACGAGAAGTGCATGTTCTGTACTTTATACTTATTATTCTGTGCAATAGGTAAATACCTACTTAAAAGGCTACAAGTCCAACATAAGAAAAATAGTTGACCTACGCCTGGAATTTTGATGAATCAGTTTTTACTAAATATACATATAATTAACAGTAGGTAATAGGTACCTTCCTTCTTCTTATTCTGTAATTTTTTTTATAGAAGTTATTAAAAACTATTAATTTTGTGATTTGCAAAATTTTTATGTAACTGGAACATGTATTAGATAGTGGTGACCAATCTGGATAGACTCTCATTATATCTAAAGCCCATGTTTGACGTACGAATTTATACCGCGGTTTTACTGACTGCTCATTGGTGTATTGTCATATGAGTAAGATATATAACCAATCACAAGCCACGAGCAAGGCTCGGTACGAAAAACCGCGTTATTGCAATGATACACCGACGACTCATAAAATCGCGGCATAAAGATAGGAAAAAAGGAGATACACAAAAATAAAACAACAGTTTGGATGCTCGTATGAAAATGTTTACTGATATCACAATCAAGTCTACACAACTACCAATACCCATCATAATCGTGTACACGGCGAATATGAACTTTAAATAGAATTACATGTACCGATTAGAACGAACAAGGGCTCACAGGCCGGCGTCGCTACTCGACTAAAACATTAAAAAACAAAATTGGTACAGTCGGTGCATAGTCCGGTAGCGTGCTATAAACAAATGTACCCTAGCGTACCAAGATAGACTACGTGTCCACAGTAATTTACCACGTGAAGGTACTACATTTTATAAAATTTCCTACCACCTAGTCAGTACATTTAACGACAAAATTGAAATAACAGTCAGAACTATAAATAAGTGCAAATAGACAAATATAATGAAGCAAATGTATTCGGTACGTAAAATAACTGCAAATAAGAAGTTATTGTCTCAAAATACACATTAAGAGTCATGTAGCGATAAACTGTCATGGCGTCCGCCACGCACTATACGAAAACTTGCAATAAATACAATTTATTATATACATTTACATAGAATTACACTTAGGCACATCAATTGTTATAAATTACAATTTTAATTCGAAACCGTGAACCTGTCACCGATATTCAACTATACTACCACAAACTAGTAGGTACATCCATGTGATTAACTTATTAAGTGGGGGTTAGAATTATTTCAATTCAATAAAATTTCATAGACCGCAGGCACTCACAACAAGAGATACTTCAATCTTTTAATTGTAAATAGTAAGCACAAAAAATATTTCGTTTTCGAATGTTTTCAATAAAACACTGGCCGTTTTTAACAGGTGCTTAGTAAAACTATCACATTTTATAATATGTTTTTATTATTTTATTAAAATTGGCAATATTATTTTGGATAGCTTAACACTTCAACATCAGAAATTGTCTATTGTTTAAGATGTAATTTTTTATTTAAGCCATAATCCATGTGATCCGATACGACACAGGTTTAATTTTTTCAGTCTAGTCAGTTTAAAATTTACAGTTTAAGATTATAGGTATATGTACCTATTAGTAGACACGTAGATATTTATTAAATAAATAGGTTATTTACCGGATGGTAAAAATATTAATATCTAAAAAAACGCTGTCGTAATAGAAATTTGCGAAAGGAAAAATATTTGAGAACAAGAGGATACAAAAAAAGTGTATGAAAGCCTGCGATCTATCTCTTAAACGATGCAAGTTATGTTTGATTACGAATTCCCTAATATAACATTTATTTAACTTTCGAAATATTTTAGAAACAAATGCAACTTCTTATTCTTATCTAAGTATATAAGAAAAGAGCCTCAAGCACTGGCTTCGGGGAAACAATGATAAATTTGTACTTTAAGATCCCCTCGCCACACATTCAGTGCTAGACCGTAGCGTTATAACATTAATATTTGTGTTTAGATATATTATTTAAATTACCGTCTAATTTGGTCGAAGACCTACATTTACTGAATCTATAGTCTAGCATAAACGTACGAACTTCATTTTTAACGTTACACACATAGAAAAGATTCACTGGACGCTAATAGGATAATCTTAAATATTAGTTATGAAGATAGCAAATATTGATTAAACTGGACATCAAAGTTGTATTTAAAATCCTGAAAATTATCGCAACAGCTAATAAGTAAAAGCGACAACGGTTTCATATATTAGTTCTTCGTTTTTTTTTAAACTATAACTTTATGAGATGAAGCTTAAACATTTTCAGATTTTAAAATTAGAACAGTTTAAAAATAAAGATCAGATAGGTAATTTGCGAGAAAACTATTTTAGAAATATATTCACTTTAATACTTTAAATTGACTTCGAATTGTTTGTACAGATTAAAAACATTATTTTATTTTTTTGCATAAAGAGAAGTAGGTCATCTTAGCATATGTACCTACGTTATTTACAGGAATGTAACATTTAATTAATTAACTTAGAGATAAAACCCGGTGTGTTTGGTGCAAATAATTAAGACGTGTTAAACATCATGCGCTTCCTTGAAATGTCCAAAAAAAAAGAAATGTTTTCTTAATATTAATGCATAAACTGAAAGAGATCGTTTGCCAGAATTATGTAGAAGCTCCTTTCCTTTAAGTCTTAAAAACAAACGGTAGCAAAAACGAATCAATTTAAAAAGCACCACTTTTACTGAAGATATTTTACGTCGCGACGAAAGTGGTTTTACTTGTAACAATGCTAAAATAACTCAACCTTTATGTTGGTACGTTGGAAACCAACGAGAAGGTTAAATTGTCCTTACAATGTTGTATTATTGAAAGTACTTATTTATCGGAAAAGATACGTTTCTACAAATGTTTCATAACTATACACGACTTGAAAATAATTTTTGTTTTTTTTTTTCAAGTGTTGAAAAATGCAATTACCATACCGTTGTCGCCATACAATAATTAATATTAATAAACATGAAAATCGAAATATTCTAACTTATGCAACATTACATCGATAGCTTTTATAAAACCTTTAATAAATTACAACTAAGTTAAAAGCCAATATCTACTAGTACATCCCTGATATTCGTGACGCTGAAACGTGGATGCTGGATTACGGAAATATTTCTTTAAGTAAAAATAAGCACAAAAAAACTGATTTTTTTTATAATTTTCTAGGTTTGGAGTAATCTCTTTTTCTTGATAAATACTTTAAATTGCCTTACCTATGTTTAAAAGCCAGTGCATTTGCAGAGGGAACAGGAGTAGGTACTATTTTTGAATTATCACCGAATGACATAGAAGTCATTGGTGATAAATAATAATTAAACGAAATCAAAATCGCATATTAAACAAACGCTCTCTCTGACTCCTCCGTGTCACTTTTGAGACAGCGATCTGATTTTGATGAGGAATATTTGTCGTAAATGATATCAAAATCACTCAAATAGCACCTCTAGGTTTAGCTTCAAAGTAAGGCTATTTATCTTTCAAAATTATTAGGTACATTTTAAGTTTGTATTAAAGACGAGCCTACCACTTCCCGGAGTTTAAAATAGTGGGCTAATTTTTGGAAATCTTAACGGTACTTACCTATTTGTATTTTAGAGCTTCAGGTATGTTATTTGTACATAAAATACTTAAATTTTCTTAAAAAACTTTCAATACATTTCTTTCAAATATTTCGAACATTCAATTTATCCTGTTATAATAATATTAATCATGTTTAAAATACTAATTCAATGTGCATTCAAAAGACTTGCAAGTTAAAGAGAAACGAGGGCACAAGTCAAGTATTAAATAAATATATATAAAAAAATAATCCAGTATCCAAAGTCCAGTTTATACAGACTACAGCCCTAAACTTTCTATAAGCTCTAGAAATATAAATATGTACTTATCGTACTTAGAATACTTAGTTAAAGTTAAAAGTCCGTTGGTGTTGAATTGAGAATCTTAGAAAATAAATATCGTAAATATAGCAGTCCAGGTGTCTGTTGCTCTCGACATATATGGAAATTGGACGGCAAAATATTTTGATAAAAACAGACTTGCAAGTATTAAACTATTGACAGTATGTGGTATACAAGCTTAAAAAGAAAGATAAATATTTTATATATCCCCTATGCGGATTATCTAATACTAAATATCTCTTTAGAAATGTTTTATACGCTTATATTATTTAAACAGACACTGGAGGATTACTTATTACATAAACAATACGTAATATGAGACGCTGGACCGCACGATAATCTAAAACATTACCATCTACTGACAAAATCACATTTATTTAATAGACAGTGTAAAAATAATGTTTATAAACATTGGCCTATGAGATAAACATTAGAATTCATTGTACTCAATCTAGTTGAAAGCTTAATTTTATTATCACACGTACCTATTAGGTAGATATAGAACGTCGAATATATAAAAGTTAATGCTAATATAGAACTACATTTAGTAGCGTCCTATGAAATACTTTAAATAATGTGATATCAGACTTGTAATTATCAAAGAGTTAAACTTGAGTGGCAATACGTAGTTAGTAGGGTTGCCTTACAACATTTAGCAGGCGCTTAATTTTTTTTGCGACTTAGGTGTTATTTGTGTAATTTCTTCCTGCAAGAGTTAACCTACGTGCAATGGTTATATTTCTATTGAAAGCCGTATAATAAGTTAATATTTTATATTCAGTCAGTGCTGTTAAACGTATGATGGTCATTATTATAAAATTCTTAATTATTAATCAAGTGGAGCACTTAAATCTGTTGAGTTACTTATGTGATTAAAGTGACATAAACGAGATAGACACCTACATAAATTTTGAACAGCTTAAAAGAAATGCTGTATATCTAAAGATCTACAAACAGCCGACCTATTAACATTTTAAAATTGTATTAGACATTGAGAAATATTGAACCGATGTCACGTGTGAATAAGGAAGAAATTCTAAGATGTTAAAATGCTGTGTACATAATATAATTTATTCTATACTATCCAAACACGTACTAACTATAGATACTAGTAAGGGGCGAACGAAAAGTATTTCTAAGAGGCAAATAATAAGAATGATTATTGTCTGACACTGGGTTATTGTCAAGACAGCAGCTTTGGCGTCACTCGCCACTCTATTGACTATAGCATAACGAGGGCTCGTACGGACGTGGGCCAAGCGATCGTAGCCTCTATAACAATGTGATAAGGTACATTTATGCCAGAGAAAGTCACTACCAGTGCTGTGGCCCAATGTTCAACTACATAATTTAGAACAATAAATAAGCTAAAACAGAATAAAAGTTGTCTATTGTATGTACTTCACTTAATTTTTTTACAAAATAAAAAAAAAAAACTAAAAAAACAATAGATACCTCTTTTAAATTATATAATTATTGTTAATTAAAAATTAAACTATTATAGTCCTTTCAGCTTTCTTACTTCAAAAAAACCAAGATGTAATATTATTTATTTTGTGTACCTAGTTATAAGAGTTATTTTTATAACCAAAGAAGTAAATGAAGTTTATAGCTGAGAATTCATGCTTCAACCGTTTAAAAATGTTACAACACTCCAATAGGATGTTCATTGGAAAGATAATAGATACATGATCCGTGTTAATAATTATCCTTAAGGATATGATAGAAGGATGACATCCAAATTATTTTTCATTAGAAAATACATGTTCTTGTCAATGAATAAGCTATGTCGGCGTTCCTTACATTACCAAAACCTTTAGAAGGTAGTGTATTTATTTTAAACGTTTGAATGACGATTATGTTTTTAGTTATTATTTTTTCATTATATTATATATATATATAAATTTATTTATAAAACGTTATATTTATCACAAGCTCCAAGAATATGGCGTAGCAGTTATCTCTGAAAGCAGTCCATGAAGGATCATGTCGAATCTATTGACATACTTTGGTTATAAAAAAGCTAAAAATAAAATTGATATTACAGTTACCTAACCTGTCTAGATTAGAGCCACAGCACACTACGGACAGGCCCGAAACAAAAAAGGAAAGGAAAAATAAAAATAAAATAAAAAGGGTATTTGGACATTTATTTACAATTCTCTCATAATAACTATGTGATTATTAATAAAGAAAAAACTTAAGCAACATCAGTGCTACATCCCCTGTTCACCCACCTAGTTTAATATAGTTAATGGTTTCAACTCGCAATACACTAAACATAAAATACCCAAAATTAGCTCATCATACCACTTGGTACTGTTAATGACATAAAATGTAAGTCGAAGCCTTATGGGGAGTGTAATGTGCTACAATGTTATATAACGTAATAACTATTATATAAACATAATTGATTTTAGAATTGGAGACTCAATAAAACAGGTCACTAAAGAAATATAGTTTCTATAGCTAAAGCTTATATATCATCGTCATTGTTACGGGATAATTTAGAATCATAGACGCCTTAACTCATTAAGAAATTGGTATGATATTTAATTATATATAAAGAAAAAAATCTATAATACGACATTAAAATCAAAGAAATGTCTTAATAAGACACATTAAGAAGATGATCTATTATAGGAACAAGGGGAAATTTGAAAAGTAAAAAAGACAAGAATTATTAATTGACAATTATAAAATAATGTGTTTTATTCGATCCTTTATATAATTTTTTCAGAGTTTCCTACGTCTATGTATCAAAATGATAAGGGAATGTTTTTAAGTACAGTGTCTTAAACCAACAGTAGGCCTTTAGACATATACTTTGATCTCAGTTTTAGCTTATTGCTTGAGAATCAACAAAAAAAAACTATCCATAAATTAACTATAAAAAAGTATAAAAATATATATTTCAGAATAGTTTCATACATTTTTTTATCCAATTTACAACATATTTTATTTAAAAAATGTCTTTTTTTAAATTTAGTTTGTTATATATGTAGGTATATATTTTTTATATATCAGTAATTGTATTGTTATTATGTTATATAACAATCTACAACACTAGGAACACGTTACACCGGCATTAAACAAAACAAGTTTTCTGATCACAGTGGAAGCTAACACAAAATATGTGCGCAAGAGTATACAAATTATCGCCTTAATATTACAATGGATATTTGTACATTTACTAAGGTTAAAGTATTGTCAGAAACTAATACTAGTAGGGTCCGAAAAATACAATGAAATCTCAAAAAGAAAAAAAGATAAATGAATTGGTGTTATCTTTATCGCCCGCGCCTAAAATAACTTTTCTTTTTTTGATTTCTGATAAAGGCTGTTATCGAAACACAATGACATTTAGAAAGACACAGGAAAATAATTTATATTGTCTTACAAATCGTACATAATTGCAAAAAAAGACGGCATCACAAGATCGTAATAGGGATCTTTGAATAGAGACAATAATTTAAAAATCATTAGGCTGTGTCTTTCAAATAATACTCTCATATTTTCGACGAAAATGTAACTATTCTTTTCCTTTATTAATCCTCTTCAAATAGCTTGGCTCAAATAAAACATTACTAAACCGTATAACGAAAAAGGTATCTTACATTATTGAAATGGGGCTGCTTTATAAAAAAACTGACAATGCATTTATATGTAGCTCCATAACAGATATTTTGTATAAAACATCATCACTTTCTATACAGCATACCAAAGCTTGATAAAAACTAACAAATGCCATACACCTAAAGCATTACGAGTATTTTTCATCACTAATTGGAACAATAATTCATTAGTATTATGTGCCATGGGCCTTATATTGGCCTAAATAACTACTTAATGGATATATAAATCAGTTCTTTTACTATAATTCTTGCCTTTGTAGAGTAATCTTTTTTTTTTATTTAAATGAAAAGCTAATTGAAAAGGATAATAGCAATGAACATACAGTAGGTAAAATACACAAAAGTTTCAACAAAGGCAAATATTGCAGTTTCATCTAAGTGAACCAATACAAGAAACCCATGAAGTAACTTTGTGTAAAAATCAACTACAAATATATAATCTTAAGAAAAGAGAATAGTTACGTTTTGGGAATACCGTAATAAAACAAGGCCATAAATAAAGGCCACAAAGAACAAAAATAAAGTCACATCGACAATGAATCAAAGTTATTCTAATACGGGACATGATTTTTGTAAAAACACACAATTTTATTGCACAAAGTGCCCCATTAAGGCAAAAAAGAAGAATACCGCAAAGTTATTAATATATTAACAATCCATTTTTACACTAAAAACCGAAAGCTTCAAATAATCTATAAATTAAAATCACTAGGCATTACATTATAAGGCAAAGTAAATGATTATTGTATATTCCGCTAAATATTTAGATTACATGTTAAATAATAATATTTGAATTGTAACGCCTTATGCGGCAGAGATCATAACTTAAAACACCAAGCCGTACAGCTATTAGGGTCTGTTCATATGGGCCGAAACAAAAAATCACCATCTCATGAATAACAATTGCAGACCAAAAATATTATTGTGCGTGACCCATATGCAATCACTTAACGACATTACTGTCATAAGCAAAATTAAATATATATATATTGCCAATTAAAATATTTTCGCTAAAAATTATTTTTGGCGACAAATTATGCCTTTTCAGTCAAAACACCATTGAAATGGCAAATAAAACCACTTGGCCGTATTTCGTAATATTAATCAAAGCTCAAAGGATAACTAAAATGGCCACTGCAAATAATTCCGACAAAAATAAACCCAAATACATAAGGACCGCATCTTGTTATCATATCAAGAATTAACTTTATTATTATTTTAATACACCTTACATAAAAGTATGTGACATAATTAAAAAAAATGAATGATATATAATAAAAGAATAGATTATTTAAAAACTCTTATAGTGACTAAAACATACAATATTATTATATAGTTAATTATTAAGTAATGAATTTGTTTATTTATTTAATATCACTTAAAAAACTTAAAACATATAGTAGACATATTTAAGAATAGGATGTTAATGTTAAAATATAGGAAATTAAAAAAAAGATTGTAAAATTAAGAGTACTTAAAAATGCGATGGAAATATTCCACTTATGTGGTCTATTTATGCGTTTTATAATATTCAAAAGTGAAATAACATTCAAATAGGCACTGTACGCCAAGGAAAAATAATCAAAACCTACTGCAAGGTAATTTTAAAATAACATAATAGTAATGATCACTGTCGAGTGTGATCTATGCTATCACAAAGATAAAAAAAAAATCGTTTGAACAAGTTTTAGCTTCGTTCAATTAAAGTGATGAAATTTATTATAGCTTCCAAAAACACAATATTTAAAAGAATGACAAAATTGTTTAAGATAAATATATTAGCACACTGTTACATAATACAGTACAACAGTATATAATCAAAAATGCTACAAGTGCAATACTTCTCAAGGTCAGTTCTAAAAGCAACTTCATAATGTCAAATCGATTAATAAACACACTTAGTTATATGTGATTGTTTATTAACAAAAAACAGAATTTATATGAATTGGAGATCCCTTGAAGCTTGGAAGCTCGCTGCTTATGAATGTTATTATAAGTTATTCTAACAATGAAATTTCTAATAATGACATGGAATTCAAGTAGCCGTGACACTTGATAGCTGGATATTATTATGACCTATGAGACTACTCAATTCTCACAACAAATTGTAGTAAAAAAACAAACACTTTAAATCTTCATCCAAAAATATGTTCTGACATACACCACATACTTATTTAAACCAACATAAATATTGAAAAAGATATTTTATTACCTTTAAAGAGAATATGTAGTATTTCAGAACACCTTTAAAATATATTTAACGGGGAAAGTTTTGTAAATATTTAAAAAAGTCAGCACTTAATACATGATCTCAGAATTCGTATTTTAGTGCGTGTATTAGTATTTGTAATAATAAAATAGATAATTATTGGTTTTGAAGTACAGTAATATATGTCAAAATCTTAAATTAGACTCATAAAAACTAATAATAAATACGGTGGGTGATAGGAGACAAGATATAAACTCGACAGTGTTCAAAATAAAAAGTACTCGTCATTAAATTGAAAAATGATACATTACATTCAAAATATTCAAAGTTTAAAAAC
>DVZL01008748.1:0-10101 GCA_018236625.1 Lasaia peninsularis | reverse complement strand
AGAAAGAGTGGGATTGAAAGAAAGTGTCGGTGTAAAAATGAGAAAGGGCATGCTCCGATGGTTCGGTCATGTAGAAAAAATAAAAGATGAAAGATACGCAGTATTTGTGGAGTACCTACTCGGAGTACTCGCGGAGCCCATTTATAATAGTAAGATCAGAGAAAGAGTGGGATTGAAAGAAAGTGTCGGTGTAAAAATGAGAATGAGATCGTTCGGTCATGTGTAAAAAATAAAAGATTGACAAAACAGATATACAATGCGAATGTGGATAGATGTAGGTATTCGGGGAGACCTAGGTTGAGATTCCACGATCAAATAGCTCGCGTATTATCCAAGGGTGGTATCAAAAGTCTTCTCAACTGGCGTGTTTGTATGAAGGGAGAAAGTTAGGCAGGTATGTAGGGATCGTAACATTTGCCTCTTGTTTGCTCTGCCTACCTTGCAAGAGATATGGCGTAAAGACCAACTACGCTCGCAATTAGCCACTGAGTTAGAGGGTTTCCGTTAAAAAATAAACATAATCTAATTTATATTTCAAAATCTCAATGCATTCTCGCAGGAGAAATACCTTGAAGCCGCAGGCAATTATTAGTATTAGACGACTTTATGTATTAGTTACGTCATGAGTCTATATAACCAGATATATAACACAATTTACATAAGTAATTATTTATCAATAAGCTCCCAGACTAAACAGTTAATTATCGCAACGCTAACATGCAATTAATTAATTTTAATACCCTTAATTAATTTAATCCATTATCAATGACCAAGTATCAAGAACAAGTAATACAATAATTATCTATTATCATAATTATTAAAACCCATGATTATTATCGCTTGAATAATTAAGTTAAGCATTCTCTTCGAACGAAATTTTAATTAATTTTTATAACTTGGTTGACGAAATTTTCGCTATAAAAGTTTATGGTGATTTTAAGATGTTAACTAAAAGAGTTTTTTATGAGATAAGAGATTGCTTACCATCAAGTTTCATCACCGTTTTAACCCTTTGGAGGCGGTATCCTAAAAACAAAGATAAATTGAGAATTTTCTCCTTTTTAAAGTTAGTTAAAAACTGATATTATGTATACATATCTATACATATAAATTAAAATTGGATTATTAGTATGTAATATTAAAATAACAGCTTTTTACTTAATGGTAGTGCTATGCAGCAACTCGCTGGGTAAGGATCCACCGCCTTACCTATTCCTGTCGCACTAATGACAGTGTCGTGTTCCAGTCTGGATGGTAGGGTAGCCGGTAGACTTGCACATAAGGTCTTACAGCCCGACCACAGTGCAGCAGCGCACCTATTATATGTCTATAGGCCACGGTTGTCTCTTACCATTGCCCGTGTGCCTATTTGCTGTCTTATCGTATAAAAAAAACTAAATGCATATGTGTGTTTTAGTATTTAGACGCTCTCCCAACCGCTAAATATTTAATGTCACATGACTTTTTTCCACTATTTAATGGACAAAGCCCAATTAATCCCATGACGCTTGAATGACTACATATTTAGTTTACTACTTATATAATTTGCTACTTAATATATTACCTCTTCTTATTTCCGAATCTTTAAAACATTGATGTTGTAAATGAATATTCCAATCCCGAGATTATTATAATTGATTACACATCCCAGTTTAAAGTGAATCCCGCGGGATAAAAGATAAACCGCTGGAGCGTGTCTGTGTAATTCGCTGGTTGCTGAGGAATATTATCTGTATAAATATATAATTATGGGTTAATAAGTGGAGTTAATTTTGTATATGGCTCAGATTCTTCAGGTCTACATTTTTATAGGTAGAAAAGGAGACGTTATAAGTTTAACGGTACGAGTCGGGTTCGTTCTCAAAGGGTTCCATATCACCTATATATAAATGAATGTTCGTATGTATGTCGACGATGAAATCAAAAACAACTGGACCTATTATTATGGAAATTGATATATACATATAATGTATTTTTCCACGGAGAAGGTTTATATGATATGCCCATCGATGTAACTCGCTACCAGATGGCGCTGGTTTTATTAAATAGCAACGCTCACCGGGTACAGCTAGTTGTCTATAAAAACGATAATAAATATGTTTGATGTGTAGGAGCCCTCACTAAATATCTATATTATTCTACTTTTTGCATTTGTTGTCGCAGTGCCAATAGAAATATATCATCAAAAGAAAATCATAACTTTGTATCATGGTTCGTGAGATACAACCTGGTGACAGATATACAGACACACAGACAGCGGTGTTAGTAATATCTTTTTTACCTTTTGTGTATGGAACTGTAAAAAGCAACTTCAGATACTTCCTCAATATATGTCAAACATAAGTATTTATTTCAAATAAGTAGTTATTTTACATTTGTTCCAACTAATATAAACATTGATTCCTATTTTGGGTCCTATTTTGTTGACGAAAGTATTTGTAAACTCACAAATATGTCACTCGAGAAATATCCCACAAACAACTATGCCAATCGACTAATGCGGAAAAAATGTTACTACTAACGCTCTCAGACTTGTGAAAATATAGGATGCATATGGGTTTGTTATTTTATGGATATAGAGTAAAGAGTTTCTGTGGTGTAACGGTACGGTCCCGGGTTCAATTCTCAGGTCGGCAGACTTTTCTTAAATGTTTTTAAGGTTATTCTGAGTGAGCATTACATTGTCCGGGATTGGAATGTGCCCGAAGTGGCAATAGACTTGCCATCTATCACATTATGGAACCTAGTACCTTGGCTAATCGAGGGTGTTCTAATATACCACTGGACTTACGAGTCGTGGATATAACAGCACACCTCTGCCTACCCCTTCGGGGATAGTAGGCGTTGAGGTATTTTTTTATAAAAATAAAATTGATTAAATCGAATTTTCAATTGTATTGTTTGATGTAGGTATGTATGTGACGATTCCATCAATTGCTATTAGAACTGATAGAATCAGGCAACACTTTGCGGAAATCTATATTTAAACAAAGATAAAATTATTATTTTTAAATTCCCACCGAAAACAGTAGCAATTTTGCACAGCAATGCGTATTCAATTAATTAAATCTAGTGGAATTCGAATACCAAATATATCCAGCTCCACAAAACACACGCTAATCCGTCATCATATCGTTATGTTCTTAACATAAACGAAAAAACTCATTGAATATGTTGCTCTATCCGGAAATAAAACACCAACACCTCGTTGGCCACAGATAATAACAAAAAAAATATATATCTCGTATCCCATACTTATTCATGGTCACTATAAATAATGGGCGTCCGTCTTATGAATTATTATCCGTCGGGGATGATATCTTGATGACAAGTATTCATGATAGGAATAGACAATGGGGTGGATGGGGGCGGAGTGGGGATGAATTAAGGCGGATGTAATACAACTGTACTAATGACTTGGTATTTTTTTGCCCCTAATTATCCTCTTAGTATTGACTAATACAGTGGAAGTAATGAACTTTTTTCATCTAAAGGAAATAATTACCCTTTTACTTTTATCGTAGCGGTAAAAGGAGGATGATATAAATTTTTAACGGTTTTTTTTAATTCCTATTTTAAAAATTATGTTTGTGTTTGGAACAACTCAATGATATAGTCATAGAAATGTTATGACAATTGGTTCAGTATTTTTTGAATTACAACATCTATACAACTCTGTTGGTAGTAGTAGGTGTAAAATAGATTTCGTAGATTTACCGACAGATGGCAATTTTGGCAAAAAATGTACAACCGAGTGCAGCTCGTTCACCCAGATACTATGTCTAAAGTCAGGTGAAGTTGTAAGAACCACTCGGTTAGCAACAAGTTAGTCTATATCAAAAAAAAAAAAAACAGATACTATATACAAATACAAGATGTTCCAATCACTTTCCAGATTTCTTGCTATTTCCACACTTAAAAATTATATTCACAAATATGTATAAAAAGCGGTATTAATATATAAAGCATTCTTTTCCTGCCACCCGTTCAACCAACAAAAAAAGGAAACAAAAGTGAATGCATGACAAAAAAACCAAAAATAACCATTATCTACAGAAACCGTAAAAAAGTGTAAAAATATAAGTAACATCCTTGATATGTTCGCCTTACGCCTGTTAAAACCAATAGCCGTGGGATCTCGGGTTCAATCCCCATATCAGACAACCTTTGTTAAACGTTTTCAGTTTATTCCGAGTAAGCATTACATTATCCGGGATTAGAATGTGCCCGAAGTGGCGATAGGCTTGCCACCTATCATATTATGGGCCCCAGTACCTTGGCTAGTCGTGGGTGTTCTAGTATATCTACTGGCCTTACGAGTCGTGGATGTGATAGCCCACCTCTGCCTCTACTTCGGGGATAAAATTGGCGTGAAGGTACTTTTTTTTTATATTTGATTTTTTTGTTCTTAGTGTTACTATAGTAGCAACAAAAATACATCATCTGTGAAAATATCATCTGTCTAGCTGTTACAGTTCAATAGTGACAGATAGACAGATGGACAACGGAGTCTTAGTAATAGTTTTTACCTTTTGGGTACGAAAGCATAAAAAAGAAAAATATATCTAAGTAAATGAGTATAACATAACCAATACGACGTAAATAAGAACAAACAAACACACAATCGTGTTTAAAATATGAATATGGAAATATGGATGTACGTGCGGATACCTTGTCCGCTTTTTATGACCTAAATAAACAAAATATCAGAATCAACAAAAATGTTTATTTTTGATCATTTTTTGTTTATTCGGGACAGGTAAAATATACAGGGAAAACTATGATGCGGAAATATATTTACTTGTATCATACTATATATTGCAACCAGGCGGCTTCGGTTTTAAAGTATGAAGACTTTTTTTACTTTGTATGAATATTTTTAGAGCAAGAGTGGGATTGAAAGAAAGTGTCGGTGTAAAAATGAGAAAGGGAATCTAGAAAGAATGAAAGATGAATGATTGACAAAACATGTATACAATACGAATGTGGATGAATGTAGGTACCTAGGAAAACCTCAGTTGACATTCCACGACCAAGAATAGCTCGTGTATTATTCGAGGGTAGTGTAAAGAGTCTCCGAAACCGGTGTGTATGTATGACGACATACATACACACCGGTTGATGAACGTGGATGAACGTGGATGAAGCCAAGTATATGATTACGACACTAGGCACTCGATTGTCTCTACCTACCTTGGCAAGGGACCTGGCGTGTGTCTTATACGTTTGATGTGTTTATGTATCTGTGACTGTATTTTATAAAAAATAGTCCAATTTTAACAGTTTTTTTTTTTGTTTAATTTGATGTTTTTTAAGTTCTAGTTTTTTAAAGGCAAAATTTCCGACAATTATAAACCCATATTAATAATTATGTTTGTGTTGTATTTACCATTGCTCAACAGCGGTTTCATATAAATTTAATAGCTGCCCCGGCGAATTATGTACATATATTGAGTAAAAATATATTGAAATATATAAGTGAAAGTGAAATTTGGATTTTTACTCATCTTCAGAAAACATAACAATGATTTTGGTGCCGCTGCAAGTAAAACTTATTTGAAGTACATATATTCGGTACCCTGATAAAAACTAGGTACGTGTAGTTTTCGTCATTTCACAAGAGTAAATAAATTTATAAGCATGTCAATTAATTTATTCAAAATTAAAGGCACATTTAATTTTAGTACATTTGATTACAAAATTGAATGGGACAAAATGTACTTGAATTATTTATGACGAAGACTAAGACATTTTACTATTTAAAATTATTACTAATTAAAATAATTTAACATTACTTAAAAAACTTTGTAACTAATGTATTAAAAAATATATTTTTAGGTTATTGCCGATTGATACCAACTCCAATGAAACTTTAATATTTTAACACGATATATTGTGCGTAAATCGAACGAATTAAAATATAGCATTAGTGGCACCACACAAAAAAATTGTAGACCTGTAAAATCCATCTTATTTACGTTCACATAAAAACTCTACATGAAAAAAACATTTCAGTTGACCCCAAAAAGTCAAAACCTCTGCGGTTAGTACGTGGGATGAGGCACTGACTCGTAATTTCGACACTCTCTGCGGCTATGTAATTTGTCCTTAAGCCTACCTCTAGTCGGGGGCTATTTCAAAAGTTGTCTCATTAAGATATCTCACATGTTTTGTAAAACATGTATGAAATATACCACCTAGCAGGACTACATCTCCCATAATACAGATTACAACGAGCAAAATTGCGAGCTTATTAAAAGCATTATGCCTGATCTCTTATTCAATTCATACGTTTTTTATTATGGTAAGAGACAGCGAACAAACACACGGTTCCCCTGAAGGTAAGACAATCGTGGCCTAGACACCACAGACATTATAGATGCGTCACTGTCTATGGTCGGGCTGTTAGACTTTATCTGCCAATCTACCGCTACTCGACAATGTCAATATAAAATAAAATTAATCAATTTTCCAATTCAGCGAAAACAATTGTGACTATTGATTAAATAATTTTATATTGATTAATTTTATTTTTTGTTTGACTGTGGATTTCCTCAAAGTAATGCCTGACTCTATTAATTATTTTAATTTGAACTTAAATATTATTTAAAGAATGTTCTCTGAGTTTCGATTTATTATTACATCTACATCTTGGCCTCGAAAAATATTAATTGTAGATGTAATATTAGATTTAAATCTGTAAGCGCTTTAGAAGAATAATATAACATAATACAGTATACCGAGCTTCGGTGGTCTCGCGGTACGCGCTTTGGACTTCCATTCGGGTAGACCAAGCTAATAAATTATACTTAAGTATAGTTCAAGTAGTTAGTATATTTTTTGAGTGCCCTTACGGTGAAGGAAAACATCGTGAGGAAACCTGGGATTTGTACTCGATATGGCGACAGATTTGCCACCTGTCACATAGGGACCTAATATTATCAGCTAATCGTGAGTGCATATGCACCTCTGCCTACCCTTTCGAGGATGCGGCCGTGATAATATTTCAACGATGAAGTCGCGAGCATATCTAGTATAAATTATAAACTATCCTCCCATTAGCTAATGACGCATAACTAATAAGCCTATTCATTCTCCATCCATTTGCTTACTCCGTCGGAACACTCGGGTTAATCTATTGTAAACTACTTACAAGTTGAAAATAAACATTTCACCTCATTTGGCCTCGTCCGGTTAGAGATTCACCGCCTTGCCTATTCCCGCCGCCATTATCTGCATCAGATACATTAGAACATCCGGTAAACTTACTCATTCCGCCTAACATCAAGGCCATTGAACAGCGACGCACCTAAAACATTTATGATGTCCTTAGGACACAAGTATCTCTTACCATCAGGAAAGTCATGTCCTTGTTTTGTGTCTTATTCCATTAAAGTAAATTAATAGCAAAAAAAAAACTTTTTAGAATAATAATTATTTTTCGAGTTGCTCTCAGCGAACCTTTTCATTTGATACCCATATTGTAGAAGTGATTTACTACTATTCCGCCATCTTGTCCGCCATGTTGAATTTAGAATTATGTCATATACCTTATCGTGCATTGTCATCAAAACTAAACATGTATACAAAATTTCAGCTCAATCGGATGAAGATATCTATTCCAAATACTACATTTACAATAATACATTTACATGCATTTAGTTGCTTAAATTTATCTTAAAAATTAAATAATAATTATCTTTCAAATAGGTATAAGATAGGCGTAAAAGCGGCAAGAACTAAAATAGTACTAATCCTTTGTACAATTTAAAAATATATTCGCCACATTTTCTAATTTACAAATGGCATTTACATAAACTTTCACGTAAAAACCACAGTATTTCGACTTTTCTACGTGTTTTAGCATTTTTTCCCGCATTGAAAAACATTTTTAAGTGAGAATTTTCAACCATTTTTGGTGAAAATTGCTTCGCAGTTGAATAATCTATACATGCCTATCTTCTGGACATATTATAATGATACTGTAAAAGAGTTAATTCTGTGTGTTGAAGACATTTGATAATTAAACAAAAAAAAACTTTTTAGAAAAAGCTTTTATTTAAACACTAAAATTGCTCTCAACAAACCCTTCCATATAAAACCCATTTTATAGAAGTGCATTAAAAATAACTTTTCTGCTATCTTGGTTGGTCTGCCATTTTGGATTTATAATGACGTCACGTACCTTATCGTGCATTGTCATCCAAACTAGACGTGAATACAAAATTTCATCTCAATCAGATGAAGACATCTACTTCAAAATTGAATTCTAAGATTCAACCCGAACATACATACTTATATACATACATTGCAAGTAAGTAAAAGCTTTTAAAAATAAGCTTAGGCGATTGAAATAGACCGCGGTAAACATTTTGTGAATTTTTGTCGGTAAGTTATTCATATAAAATTTAAACTTTTTTTCGTTTCTTTTTCGTTTTTTCATCGTCAACGCTTGGTGTAATTCCGTTGTGTGCATAATTTTTAAATGATATTTTTATTACTACGCATTTTGTTAAATATTGTCTATACATTTAACCCAACCACTTGCACTTTTTACAACATCATCAATGCTTACCAACTGAAGCAAAACCTCAAATGTTTCTAATAATTCTTAGCATTTATAAAGCATGTCTGAAACCGGATACCATTTTCCCTAATGAAGTTATTTCAATTCCACCCTTTCAGCCACACAATTACAACGGGAATTAGCAGTTAAAAACCGGAAAACTGTTATTACCGGTAAGAACGATAATAACCGTTGCCATTTAACCGATTTTCCGGTTAAACGGACCACTACGAGATGAGCTGCAAGCCTTTCTAGCTATAGGACGAATCATAGACATTTTGAAAGCTTTTACTTTTGAAAATAATTTCATAAAATTGTTAGTGTTTAAGGCTTCTGTGGAGTGACGGTACGGCTGCCGCCTGTTAAGACCGTTAGGCATGTAGAGTCTAGGGTTCAATTCCCAGGTTGGCCAACTTTTCTTAAGTGTTAGTATATCTACTGGAATTACGAGTCGTGGATATCTTAGCACACCTCTGCGTACCCCTTCGGGGTTAATTGGCGTGGAGGTATTTTTTATAACTATCATAAAAAACCAGCTTTCCGCTCAACGTCAATGAGTTTAATAACATAGATAACTTTCAAAGGGTAGAATTTTTCCGATTTACAATACTTATTGCTTAAAAACATACCTTCTTTTCATTGAAGTCAGTTAAAAATTAGCCTATGTCTTATTGTCATGTATAAACTATGTTACTGTATAGTTTCATCCAAATCCCTTTAGTCGTTTTTTCGTGAAAGAGTGACAAACATCCATAAATACATACATCTAATAAACTTCCAATCCAATACACTTTCGCGTTTATAATACAGTAGGATTAGTAGGAACTTGTGACTTGATATTGCAGTATTTACTTCTACTAGAGTCATATAAATCAATATGGCTCATAACAGTTCAGATCTCAAACATATTGTAGACATACGAGAGCAAAATTATATTCCAGTCTATTGTTGCACTTGGGCGACCGCCAGAGGCCACCACCTGTGGCGCTGACCTAATACCACTTTATAACCGTTATTACTATCTGAGTAGCCATGCCAGGTTTAGCTGAACTTTACTGAATTTGAATAAAATATATTTGAAAGGAAGTTCATTTTAATACAGTCCAGATGGCCTAGAATACGTATTAAGAAAAATATTGCTGATTCTTAATTTCATATTGCCGTAGAGATTTTGTTGGGGACAAGATAAAAATTGTAACTTATACGATAGTCAAAGAAGATATAACGACTAATATCATTGAATATTATAACTAAGTGTAAAAATACGTCGATTTTAATGCAAAAGAGATGACGTCTTGTTTAGTGTGTTTGCATCTTATATTTACTAGCGGACGCCCGCGGCTTCGCCCGTGTGGATATCGGTTACGGATTATCTACATAAACTGTAATTAGTGATTAAACATTTTATTTTCATATAAGAATTAATAGCATGAGTAAAATAAATGCTATTTAATGTAGCCCAAATAAAAATCAAGATTTTTAAATAAAAAAAGGGTTGTTGTGCCTCACTCGACATAGATAGGTATAGTGTGTCG